>QEPC01005108.1:4337458-4355770 GCA_003113815.1 Sphenodon punctatus
CCCTCCCCCCAGCAGGTCCCCCCTCACTCCCTCCTCCCCTGTGTGCCCCCACTCCCCTCACCCACCCCCGGGCCCCCTGCAATTTACTCACCGCGGACTGGCTCGGGGGGGTTCTCTCTGCTCCTCCGCTCTCTTGTCAGTCGTCGTTGCCTCCTCCTCACCGCCCCTGTGGGAGAGAGTCCTATAGAATTGAATAGGGCTGAAACCAATAGGTTTCTATAGATAGCTGCTATTAAAAATCCACAGAATTTATATGGGGGGGAATGATCCTTTGTATAAGTTGTTTCTTTCAAAAGCTTAATGATAGAATTTCACAAGGGGACTAGGAAACATTTATTAAATTCTTTTGGGAGGTTAAAAAAAATCCCTACTGGACTATTTTCTGTTTTAAAAATCTACTCCATTTCTAAATTATTTCTAAATTCTTTTTCTATTAAATTCTACAAGACTTTCCCACAGCAATGGACAGCTATTAGAAGAACTTGTAAGCCCATAAAAACGTCAGGGAGAGACAGGCTTAGTATCAAATACAGGAATAGGCAAACTTGCAAATGATACTAAATATTGCTTCCACTGCGGAAGAATTACTCTCTCCCACAAGAGTGCTCAGAAGGGATGGATCATTGCCATAAGCTCACAATATTGTAAATGCCAAGGGTATTATATTCTGCTGAGATTTTGGGATTTTAAACTCTTCTAAAAATTTGCTGTTTGCAAAGGACTTTACAGACGTGTCAAATCCTCTTCTTCTAAATGATTAACCATCTTTTTCCTTTAGAAAAGTGAAACTAACATTTTGGATTGTTTTTGCAATACAAACAAATTGATAATATAGATACTGTTTACATTTTAGAGTGCTCAAAATTGAAGAATTTTTTATTTTTCAAAAAATGTTTTAATAGTTTTGATCACTTTCAGTTACTGAAAACTGTAAAAACAAATAAGCAGAATGTGTGTGTGTAGACAGACATAGTTATTGTGACAGATACACACATTATCTATCTATCTATCTATCTATCTATCTATCTACGGTATTACATATACATATACTACAGATACATATACATTCTGTTTATTTTATTTTTTTATGGTTTTCAGTAACTGGTCCAAGCCACCAGACACCTGCGAGATTGCCGGGTGCCAAGAACCCCAAACTCCCATGGCACAGCATGAAACTCAGGGACAAAAAGGGAAGGCAACAGGGAGCCTGAGGGCACAAAAGCCTTACCCATGTGTGTGTGTGTGTGTGTGTGTGTATAAAGCAGCACCACCCCTGTGCTCAGAAGACGGTCCACTTCAAAACACACACGGTCTCAACCACAGGACACATCAGGTGAGAACAGACTTAACGTTAACTCCACTGTAACACCATTGCACCACCACCGTAACATGTGCAATGCATGATGAAGGGATGCACAGGGCACCAGTACAGTCCTCTGCAACATTAGTCAACCAGGAGTCAAAGTGGTTCCAAAGTGGAGCTAGCTTGATGTGCGGTAACACCCATACGCCAGTAACACAGAGAGGTTCGCCCAAAGCGGCAGAGTTGTCTGGCTATGGGTGAGGAACAAGGTTCAGGACAACTCACACAAGCAGCCCACGGTGCGATGACAGGGATTATGGGAGTGGCCAATCTGGAGCTGCACAGATAAGAGAACAGCATCACAGGGATGGGAGGAAATAAGTCGAAGCCCCTGGACAATCATCGCCAACACCTTCTCCCCCCACGCTCCCCTGGCTGAGGAAAAAGGATCACCCCCTGCAGGGATTAGAACATGGACAGCGCTGTTCATAACAAGCAAGCGGGTGAACATCACAGTATGGATGGCTCCCCTGGGCCCTGCTCCACTGAGTGCTCTGGACCTGGGAGAAGTTGCGGAACTGCCTCCTAATGTCCAGGAGAACTTGCGTCATCTGCTGCCACTCCTGAGCCCTCTCCTGCATGAGCGCTTGCACTGAAAGAGAGAGAGATCCCCATGAAGGAGGCCCCCCTCAGGACACATCCCTCTTAGCCCACAGTGGAATAAGGGTGGGTGAAGCACAAAGTGGGGTCACTCATGGACCTCCTGGTAGTTGCAGCTGCCCTTGTGGAAATTGGCCACCGCCTGCATGTCCCCCACTATTTCAGCTAGGACCTGGAGCCCAAGTACAACAGCATCTGTGATAAGAACAATACACATCCCTTAGGAGTTGACGGTGGTAGATGCACAGAATACGCATGCACACAGCTTATATACGCATTCCCGTGCACCCATAGGTAGCTCCATGGAGGGTGAGGATTGGCTAATCGATGATCATTGCTGCACCTGCCTCATCATGGAGCAAAATGCAGGTGTATTGGGTCATGGCCTAACAGGGACAAGATCAAGGTGTGGAATACACTTACTGGACTGGTCACCCCTTTGTCAGCCATGGCACTGTCAAGACTAATGAGGGCACGGGGGATATGTGGAAGGGCATGGAAATCATCAGAACAAGGCTAGGGCAAGAGAAAGGGGCAGGGCATTTACACAGAACAGAGCTGATACATGGCCCACAGGCACAGGGTAACCCCAATAAAAAGGCACATGGAGGCAGTGCTCAGTCCCACTTGTGAAGGCCATCCATAGCAGCCATGGTGGATGGGAGCGGTGGAGCACTCCAACAATTCTTGCTGGCTGCTAAGGTGGTGATTAGAGGCACCTGCAATTTGAAGAGGACATGCATAATGTTGTTCCAGCATGCTGCTCAACACTGGTCCTCCATGCTGGACACACAGTGCAGTCTTTTCAGCCACAGCACAAATCACAGACAGCGTAGGGCATGGGTGAGATGCCGAGTGATAAGGCGGTTCCACAAAGCCAGGGAGATGCAGCTGCACACCATGAAGAGGGGAATGTCCTGTGCAGCCAGATTCCTGACCACAGACATGGCTCTTGTCATCCATGGCATTCACCAGACTGTCCTGACCGAGAGAAGGGGGTGGGTCTGGTATAGGAGCGAGGATTGGTGGGAGACCATCCTGGCCACCTGGGGGGGGATGACCAGTGGATGGAGCACTTTAGGATGCCCCAAAGTCTATTATCCGACCTTGTTGGTATCCTATGGGCACACCTCAAGAAGGAAACCACCATCATGTGGGATCCCATACGGGACCACCAATATGCAGGACCACCAACATGCAGGACCTCACTATGGGAAAGTGTGTGACCATAGCCATTTTAAGGCTGGTGACCAGTGATTCCTGCCACAGTGTGGCACAGCAATTTGGGGTGGGAACCTCCATGGTTGCCAAGGTCCCTTAATAAGGTGTGCACAGCCATTGTGGAGGAACTCATGGAGTGGGTGATCCAGCTGGTTGACCCTGAGGAGGTGATTTCCGGCTTCGCCAAAATGGTCTTTCCTCACTACATTGGGGCCATAGATGGGACCCACATTCCCATAATCCGCCCCCCTAACAGTAAGGATGATTATCTGAATCAAAAGGGTCAGTTCTCCATCTCCCTGCAAGCCATTGTGGACCACAGGTGCCTCTTCCTGGACATCTTTACCAGAGTGTCTGGAAGGAGACACGATGCATGGATCCTCCATGCCTTGCCATTCTTCTCTAGGATGTACATGGGGGAAATTACCCCAAATATATTTTGGGTTATTGAGGGCATGGCCATGCGTCCCATTATTATTGGAGATCCAGTCTATCTGATTATGCTGTGGCTAATGAAGGCCTACCCCGTGCCACAAATACCTGCTCAGGTGCTCTTCAGTGCCAAACTGTGCTCTGCCCACTGTGTAGTTGAACATGCCTTCAGGATTCTGAAAATGCAGTGATGCCTCCTATGGCACACGAATGAATCTGATCTGGGTAAGGCCCCCATGCTTCTAATTGTGGCTTGTATTCTGAACAATATCTGTGAAACCTGGGGGGCAGGGGTGCCCTGGACTATTCTCTCCTGCCTCATTTGGATGATCCAGTGCCCCTGTTCCGACAGGGCCACGGTGGTGCAGAAAGGTGCACATTGCATGCAAACCACGACACCCTTTGTCACTACAATGTCCGCATGCAGGGAGGACCGTGAGAACCAACTGCTTCTCCAACACTGTCGACGGTCTGCACCCGTCTGTAAATATGTTCACTGTAAATAAACACAATGGTTAATGGGCATACGTATGTTGTTTGAATGAAGGATGAATTACATCCTAGAGTACTGAAGGAACTTGCAGATGTAATCTCGCCTGGCCCCGGACCTACTGAATTTTCGTCGGGTTTGTAAAACTTGGCTGTTCCGCCAGGCATTTGGTGGAGGGGACGGATGAGGGAGGGAGGGAGGAAGGGAGGGATGGGTTGAGGGGGGTTGAGGGTTAGGGTGGGTGGGGTTTTGTTCTATGTTTATATTTTTATGGCTTCACCATGTTGTTTTATATTGCTATTTCATGTGTTTTATATTTTTGTTTTAAACTGTAAGCCACCCCGAGCTGCTCTGCAGAAGGGGCGGGGTATAAAATTGTAAAATAAATAAATAAAATTAAAATCTCGGAACATCTGTCTATAATTTTTGAGAACTCTTGGAGAACAGGTGAGGTGCTGAGAGACTGGAGACGGGCAAATGTTGTCCCTCTCTTCAAAAGGGGGGAAAAGGAGGATCCGGGAAACTACAGCCTGACATCAATAACTGGAAAGATTCGAGAACACATTATAAAGCAGTCGATCTATAAGCATTTAGAAAACAATGCTGTGATTACTAGGAACCAGCATGGGTTTGTCAAGAACAAGTCATGCCAGACTAATCTTAATTCCTTAATTCTACTAGTTTAGTAGATCATGGGAATTCCGTGGACGTAGTATATCTTGATTTCAGCAAAGTGATGTCCGTCTTGAGAAGCTGGTTAAATATGGGCTAGATGATACTACCATTAGGTGGATTTACAGCTGGTTGAAGAACCATACCCAAAGAGTGCTCATCAATGGCTCCCCATCAATCTGGAGGGAGGTATTGAGTGGGGTGTCTCGGGGCTTGATTCTGGGCCAACATCTTTATTAATGACTTTGATGAAGGTGTAGAGGGGATGTGTATTAAATTTGCAGATGACACCAAACTGGGAGGAATAGCTTGGAAGACAGAAACAAGATTCAAAATGATCTTGACAGGATATAAAGCTGGGCCAAAAAAAAATAAAAAAATGAAATTCAACAAAGTTAAATGTAAAGTTCTGCATTCAGGTAAGAAAAAATCAAATGCACAAGTATAGGATGGGTGACTGATTGACTTAGCAGCAATACATGTGAAAACGATTTAGGGGTTGTAGTGGAGCACAAGCTGAACATAAGTCAGCAGTGTGATGCAGCTGCTAAAAAGTCTGGTGCAATTTTAGGCTGCATTAACAGAAGCATAGTGTCCAGGTCACGAGAAGTAATAGTTCCACTCTATTCTGCACCGGTCAGCCCTCATCTGGAGTACTATATCCAGTTCTGGGCAGTGCATTTTCAGAAGGACATTGAAAAATTGGAACGGGTTCAGAGGAGAGCAACGAAGATGGTCAGGGGTCTGGAAACCAAGTCCTATGAGGAAAGGTTGAAGGAGCTGGGTATGTTTAGCCTGGCGAAGAGAAGACTAAGGGAAGACATGATCGCCGTCTTCAAATATATGAAGGGCTGTCACATAGAAGATGGAGCAGACTTGTTCTCTGTTGCTCCTGAGGGCAAGACTAGACCCAATGGGATCAAATTACAAGGAAGCAGATTTTGACTAAACATTTTGAAGAACTTCCTAATGGTAAGAGCGGTTCGACAGTGGAACAGACTGCCTAGGGCGGTGGTGGGCTCTCTTTCACTGGAGGTTTTCAAACAGAGGCTGGATGGCCATCTGTCAGGGATGCTGTAGCTGTGAATTTCCTGCATTGAGCAGGGGGTTGGACTAGATGACCTCTGAATCTCTTTGAACTCTAAGATTCTATGATTCCATGCTTCATCATCAAATACCCCATTGGGTCTATGATGGCCATCCTTTTTGCTACAGCTGTTAATAGGGATGTCCTTGTGTTTCAGATGGGAATCCAATGGAAGGGAGCCCTGTCCCCACTGTCTGATTGATTTCCTAATGGGGGAGGGCAAAGGGATTGCATTTCACACCTGTGGCCTGTAATTTCCCCTCACGGCCATGATCCCTGAGCCTACCATTCAAGCTGGTGGCCCGTTCCACCTTGGGTGGAAATGCCCTGGCACAACTCTATGGGTGAATTAACATGATGCACATGGCGACGAGAGGGATTCCAAAAATGGTATGGTGGTCACGATCTCCCTGTCCACGCAGACGACCTGATTCACTTCGCTGTGGAATGGCATTGGGTGCCTGGTCAACCCAGAGGATGTGGTAGGAGTGGGATCGGAGCTGGTGCTTGCCTGTGACAAGAAGGCATAACTGTAATCTGTCATCTGGCTCTCCCTCTGCAGCTGCTTGATAAGGCGCCATCCCCCATCCCTCCCTGGGGTTCTGCTGGATTACCTGGCTGTCAGTGGGGACCATGGCTGTGACCCACCTGGTTCTTCAGGTGGTGGTGGTGGAAGCAGCTGTGCTGGTGCTCGCCTGTCAAGGGACATGGTACTCGGCAGCTGTCATGTTGCTCTCCCTGCGTAGCTCCTTGGGGCAGTGTTCCCTGCCCCTGCCAGGGGTGCTGGGCGCTTACCCGGCTGTCACTGTGTCTGTCCATGGCACAGGCTCTTATCTTTTTCAGGACTGGGGCCATGGGTGGTGTTGGAGCCAGTGCACCCAGCTCTTTGGGTGTGTTTCCTTTAAGGACTCCTGGCTGGGCTGGGAACATGTCGTGAGCAGGGTGTATCAGTTGGTGGCTGGGCATTGTGCCTCTCTAGCCCTCACGTGGCTTTTTCTCCATGGTAGCGGTGGACCTGTCTCATGGGTGGGTGTGCTGCCCATCCCCCCCCATCTCCACCCATGCCCCCGCATGGAGCAACCCAGCCTTTTCCCGGTTGCTCCGTGTGGGGGTGATGGGTGTGTGTGTGTGTGTGGGGCACACACCCACCCACTGCCACTTTTACATGGGTGTTTGCACACATGGGGGATGGGTGGACCTGTGTGGGAGCGTCTCATTTAAAAACCGGCGCACACACCCATCCACCCACTCCCACTCTTGCACACATCCATTCATCCGTTCACCCCACTCACACACACCAGACACCCCCCCCATCTATTCATCTCACAGTCACAAACCCACATGCACCCCTCCTGTTTACCCCACTCTCACACACAGACATGCATCCAGGCCCACCCAGTCACCCCAGACACGCACCAGACATGCACCCCATTCTGACCTGCCGACATCCATCCGATTCCACCCATTCACTCCATAGTAGTCCCATATCAGAAAGTCACCCCTTTATTCAGCCCCACTTTCATTCACACAGAGAAGACATGCACACATAGCTGACTCCCTCCCTTTCTCCTGAGCACATGCAGGTGGGGGAAGGAGGGAGGGAGAGGAGACCCAACTCCGTCTGGGCATGTGGTGAGGGGAGGGGGGAAAGGGACGTAGCTCTCTCCCTTCCAGGACCCACTGGAACCCTGAAGAGCAATTCCAGCACAGCTCCTTCTGACCCCACACTGGCCCAAGAGCCCCCTAGTATCCCCAGTATAGACCCTCCTGCCCTAGCACAGCCCCTTCTGATCCCTTTACTGGCTCCAGCACCCCTCTACCAGTCCCAGCAAAGCCCCCCCCTCCAGCTCCAGGACCCCCTATCTGCCCTAACACAGCCCCTCCTGATCCCCCCACTGGCCCCAGCACCAGCATAGCTCCTTCTGCCTACTCCCCACTGGCTTCAGTTAAGCCCTTTCTGCCCACACCCCCCTGGTCCCAGACAAGCTCCCCAGGGCTCCCTGGCCCCAGCAAAGCCTGTAGTTGCCTGGGCTTCTGCTACTACTGCCACTCCCCCATGAAGAAACTGAGGAACAAGGTCAGTGATGCAGATTTCAAATTTCCCTCCCAGTTGGCCAAAAGTGGAACAAAATTGCCTTCCACAAATATATAGCAAAAATCATTCAAGTACTTGTCAAAAATAAGAACATAAGCAGTGTCATACTGGGTCAGACCAATGGTCAGGGACCCGAGTTGACTGCACCAAAAAATCTTAAATTCTGCAACCAGTGAAGCCAAGTTCTGCAAATTCACTGCGAGCATTAATATTTGCATAATTAACTTGATTTGCATAACTATGCATGCTGGGAAGCAAATTTGCAACAGGTTTGACAAAAATAAGACCCCACCCACAATTCATCTCCCAGGGGCCTATTTACCCTCGGGTCATGGTCACACCTCCCGGACAGACGGCAACTGCAGCAACAGTTTTAGTTTGGAGTCAGGTGACAAGTTTATGCCTGAGCCAGGATTTAAAGATCCTGCAGACAGCCCCCACTGCAGTGTCACTGCAATTTCAGCATGACACTGCGAGGATTGGCTGATTCTGCAAAAATCACTGCAAATTGCAGCAACGCAGTCAACTCGGGTCCCTGCCAATGGTCCATCTAGCCCAGCATCCTTTCTCCGACAGTGGCGAATCACAGTGGCATGGGAGAAGCATCCAACAGGTCACAATGGGGGATCCATTCCCCATTGTTTTCCCTCAGCTCCCGTCATGTCCCCCGATCCTGTCTGGCTAATAGCTGCTAATGGACNTCCAACAGGTCACAATGGGGGATCCATTCCCCATTGTTTTCCCTCAGCTCCCGTCATGTCCCCCGATCCTGTCTGGCTAATAGCTGCTAATGGACTTATCTTCCAGAAATATGTTCAAACCTATTTTAAACTCAGCTTTAGTACTGGCCATTACCACAGCCTATGTGGTAAGGGCCAGTACTATACTATTACTATTATATTTATAAATTAATGGCACGTAGGAGATATGATGGAACTACTCAGTGTTGAATGTGTAAAAAATGAATTGCCAGGGCCCAAGCCAGCCCCAGAAGCAACACCCCATGCCCCAGAGCGGGGAACTGAACCCTAGTCTCCCTCTAGCAACCCAACCCCTAGACCACCCTGCCCCTCTACAGCTGAATATAAAACAGGAGTTATTGTGATTTAACCTATATGATGACCAGCACAGGGGGTGGAGCAGGAAAGTCATTAATGAAAGTCAAATAAACGATCCATATTTTTATGGCTTTCATTTTCAACCCTCAAATGGCCAGTATTGGCCCTTTCCTGGTCTTTCACATTTCAGAGTGCACACTGCTACTGGGAACATTTCCTGGGGCTCATCCCTTCCTTGAATTTAATTGCTCTGGCAAGACCCCCACCACAAATTAAAGCCCAGAACTACTGGAACTTGTTTCTGAAATCTTTCCTGTGGAGCAGTTGCCTTTGCTATGTAACAACTGTGTTTTGATGACTACAGTGGAGGCCTTTGCCCTATGAAGGCCTGATGCAAAATTTGAAAGTGCTTCCTCACCCCCTGCCAATACCAGTGGGGAGTAGATGGCAGGGGATTGTTCACACTACTCATACGCTGCCCAGCTGTGGCTTACACATATACAGTATGGGTGTAATCCAAGTGGCAGCGTACGCCACCTGCCGGCACAATGCCCAGCCAGGCAGCAGGTTGCACATGTGCGCATGTGCCCCGCGCACGCAGCAAGCAGCGCAGGGCCACAGCGTGCCCCTACAGATGCGACCCCTCCCAGTCCCTGTAGGCTGGGGGATGGAGCAGGCATGACTCCTACTCCATCCCCCAGGCTGCGGTGTGTGTGGGCTCAGGGGGTTGCATTGGAAAGGGCGCGCCGTGACCCTGCGCGGCTTGCTGCGCACATGGGGTGTCTGCTTGCCCGTGCACTGGGGTACAAACACTGTGCCTGGCGTAGGCGCACTTTAAACAGGCTACTGGATTGCACCCAAAGTGTGTTATTGTGGCCAGAAGCCCTTCCAGCTGGGAAATGAGAAGTGTGTGGGGGATATGTCAGCCCTCCCTCCCTCTCTTTACTGAGTCTGCCAGCCATGGGGATACTCCCTACTGTTAGGATAGTTGTTCCCAAGCATTTCCCAACATGGCCCCATTCTGAGACTTAAATGTTCTTGGAGTCCCAGACAGGAACATCAGACTACACTTCCACTCCACCCCTTGACCAAAACTTAATTTGGTCAATTTTATCCAAACGGTCACATAGCTCCAAATTAAGACAAATACCATGAAAATGCCGAAGATAAATGCTATCAGATGCTAATACATGCCCGAGTTAAATGTACCTGATAACCCCTTAAATGCCTGCATTAAATCAGATGTACACACACACACACATACTCAAGATGACTATTAAAAAGGACATACCTACTCCTCTATTATGTGGGGTGGGGAGCAGGGGATCCTCCAGAACTCAGTGTGGGCCAAGCAGCAATGGGCTAACCAGCAAAGCATGAAGAAGAAAAGGCTCATCCTTTCTCTGCACTATATACTGGTTAGCCTGCACCATGCCAGCAAGTGAGAAACTCAAGGTTACTTGGACTGGCCACACTCTCCCTGAGGCTGTGAGGGAGACCACTTGTACATGACAAGTGAGAAAGTGAAAATCTGAGGTATCCCACAACCTATGCACTGACATCCCAGAATTTCCCTGAAATTCATAGGATTTTCAAGACATTTCCCTTTTTCTCTTTGCACATTAAATTTCTCTGCACTGAGGGAAATTTCTCTCCATTTGGCAACATTGTACAGGGTAGAGACACCACTAGGTTGGCCCTGCTTCTACTCCAACTACTCTCCTATTGGCTTGGGGCACTGAGAGTCAGCGCCCTGAGGCCATGGCTGAGTTCCTCTATAGGAACTCCGTCACTGATTTCCTAGCCCCTCCCCTAAATTCTCCCCTGAATGTCACTGTGCCTATGTGCTGGGGGTGCTGAAGCCTGGCACCCTCAGGGCACAGGTGCAGTGGAGCACTCTCTTCCCCATCCATCCCCTGCTCACGCTCCAATGGGAAGCTGCAGCATTGCTGCTTGGTGCTGCCATTTCTGGGCAAATTTAAAAATACAGGAATCAGTCAGAGCCCTGGAAGGGCTCATGGACACAAGAACACAACAAATGCCATACCTGTTGGACCAATAGTCCATTGAACCCAGTATCCTGTCTCAGACAGTGGCCAGCTGCAGTAGCTCAAGAGAAGTACATGTACAGGTCATGAAAGTGTGACTCCATTACCTACTAAACATCTCAACCAGGGGTGTGCAGAAGGCACATCATACATTTTCATTTCCCCAAATCCTTTTTTTTTTGTTTTTTTTGTTTTTTTTGTTTTGTTTTTTGTACTTAATAACAATAACAACAAATCACTGTGCATGCACAAAATGGTAGGGGTGGGAAGTTCGGATTATCCGGTATCCGATACTGCCGGTATTTTGCTGTACCGGCAGTATCGGATTAATCCGGCTATTGGGGGTACCGGTACCGGTTTCCCGTGCCGGATTTATTTTACATTGCAGCCATTGAAATGAATGGCCGCAATGTAAAAAAACAAAAAAAACCAACCCCAACCACTTTTTTCCCTTCCCCATCCAGGCTGCGCGGGTGGAAGAGGGGACACCCCCCACCCACCCTGCCCAGCCTGGATTTTTTAAAAACATTTTTTTCACCGAAGTCCCTGGCTTTGGGCCGCTGCCGGCGACCCGGAGCCCGCACCAGCAGGTAGGAACTAGGGTGATCCCTGGGGTGGGGGGTGGTTTAACACACACCCCACCCCAGGGATCACNGGGAAGTTCGGATTATCCGGTATCCGATACTGCCGGTATTTTGCTGTACCGGCAGTATCGGATTAATCCGGCTATTGGGGGTACCGGTACCGGTTTCCCGTGCCGGATTTATTTTACATTGCAGCCATTGAAATGAATGGCCGCAATGTAAAAAAACAAAAAAAACCAACCCCAACCACTTTTTTCCCTTCCCCATCCAGGCTGCGCGGGTGGAAGAGGGGACACCCCCCACCCACCCTGCCCAGCCTGGATTTTTTAAAAACATTTTTTTCACCGAAGTCCCTGGCTTTGGGCCGCTGCCGGCGACCCGGACCCCACAGTAGCAGGGTCTTAGGGTAATTTTTAAAAAAAAAAAAAAATCCAGGCTGGGCAGGGTGGGTGGGTGGGGGGTGCCCCCCCTCCACCCACACAGCCTGGGAGGGGGAGGGATTGTTTTAATTTCCCCCCCCCCATTGATTTCAATGGGGACAGTTTCCCATTGAAATCAATGCAATAGATCCGGTACCGGTATACCGGATTTAATCTGGTAAACTGTTTTTTTGCAAACCGGTAACCGGTAAAACCGGTAACAGTTTTTTTGCCAGATGTCCCATCCCTACAAAATGGTCACCAGGACCATTCTGTGCATGTACTGCCCTTTCCCAAAATCTTGTTTCTGTCTTCTAAGGTGTTAGCTATTCCTCCCAGTTTGGTGTCATCTGCAAATTTAATACACATCCCCTCTACTCCTTCATCAAAGCCATTGGAAATGGGCACACATGTGTAGACTGACCCTAGTGGCCATTTTGCGCATGTGCAGTGATTTTTTAAAAAAAAATGAAATGAATGAAATAAAACCAATGTTGATTGCATACTCATTTGTTTTTGTTACCTTAGTTACAAAAACTACTTGGAATCCATTTCATAATTAATTAAACAATATGAAATTGTATACCCCTACCCTCAACTACCAGTAGCCAGGCGTTTAAGCCCCAACTAGTAGCATTTATGGCTCTATCCTCTAAGAATTAATCAAATTTCCATGTGAAGGTAGTTATGCTGCTGGCTTTTACTGCCTCCTCTGGCAATGAGTTCTACAACTGTATTGTCCGCTGTGTGAAAAAGTACTTCCTTTTGTTCATTTTAAATCTGCTGCCATTTAACTTCAGAGAGTTTCCCCTTGTTCTCTTATTGTGAGAAAGGGAAAACAACAGTTCCCTATTGACTTTCTCCATGCCACTCATGATTTTATAAATGTCTATCATTTCCTCCCTTAATCACCTCTTCTCCAAGATAAACAGATCTAACCTGTTGAGTCGTTCCTCATATGAAAGTTGATTCATCCCTTCTATCATCCTTGCTGTCCTTCTCTGAACCTTTACCAGTTCTATTATATCTTTTTTGATATGGGGCGACCAGAACTGCACACAGCATTCAACGTGGGGTCATGCCAAAAACACATTCAGTGGGATTATGATACTTTCCCTTTTATTTTCTATTCCTTTCCCTGAATGAGGTCTGCATGCTTGATATTGTATGGTGCTGATAACCATTTTAACTGATCCACTTTGAGTCAATAGGACTAGTCACGTATGATTGGATAAGCATGTGCTTAAGTGTTTCACTGGGTCAGGCCAGAATCCTCAAAATTCTTACTGAAATAAAACAATGTGCACCTGAGATTTCTCTCCACTTTTGTCTTTAGTCTACTGTCAGTCCTACTTTCCACCACCTCCCCTCATGCACTGTAACCCAACAGTGAGGCCTTTGAATCCAAACAGAGTAGCCGTTTACCATGAAGTTGTGGAAAAACATTTCTATTAGCATTAGGTTCTGGAAAATTCAATTTTGGACTCATTTTCTTAATTTGAGGCTCTGCAATACCTGATGGTTCCCCTTTAATGCTTTAATTTTTCCTTCATCCTCTTTAGGACTAGGCCCAAATCCAGCAAAGCATTTAATTATGTGTTTGTTTGTTTGTTTGTTTGTTTGTTTATTTAAATATGAATCCCACCCTTTTTCTTAGACTGGCTCACATTTCAACTTAAATTTAACAATTAACATCTAACCATTAACCTTAAATTAATTTACTCAATTAGTAATCCTCACAACAACCTGTGAGGTAGGTTAGGCTGACAGACATTCGCAATGGGGGAACACTCTTGTGGCTTTCCCCCAGCACATCCTCCTCCTTGCCCTTCCCCTTACTGACCTCTAGGCTCCATTTGCTTTCCAGGAATGAGGGCTACACTCTGGGGAAAGAGACAGGGTGTGTGAGGCATGAACAAGGAACAATGCTAGCCCATATTCCTAGATCAGGCTGCTAATCCTCAGTCACCTCATCACACTCCTGTTTTCATTGGTGGAAATGTGGGCATGCTGAAGGGGTGTGTTGGCGTCTGTGTGTTTCTGGCTGGGGTTGCCAGTGCCTCCCTTTGGGAGGGTAGGGTGTCTGATGGCCTCAAAATTGTGGTCATCTGACCCCTGCTCAAAAAACCATCTCTGGATGTTGACCCCCGCCCCTGTCAGCTATCACCCCCTCTTTAATCTTCCCTTCTGAGGAAAGGTTATTGAACGGGTGGTTGCCTTGCAGCTTCAGGCACATCTCGATGCTTTTGGATTCCTGGATCCATGTCAGTCAGGATTCGGTCCTGGACATGGCACTGAGACTGCACTCATGGTCTTGGTTGGCAATCTCCACTTGGAAATCAATAGGGATATTTGCATGCTGTTGATTCTCTTAGATCTATCAGCATCTTGTGATACAGTTGACCATGGGTTATTGTTGACATGGATGCGTCACCTGGTCCCTGGAGTTCCCCCAATCAGTTGTTTGGCAGGCAGAATGAGTGCACCAAAATCTGATGGGGGTCCCCTAGGAGTGCCCCCAATCAGCTGTTTGGCTGGCTGGGTGTGTGCGCCAAACAACTGATGGGGGGGGGCAGAAGCACCCACATTGGCTGTTTGGTGGGCCGGGTATATGTATCAAACAGCTGATGTAGGAGCCCCAGGAGCAACCCCCAACAGCTGTTTGGTGGGCTGGGTGAATTCACCAAGCAGCTGATGGGGGGAGGGGGCAAGGAGTGTCCCATCAACTGTTTGATGGCAGCTCTACGTCTTGGGGCCCAATCCCGATGAACAGCACTGGTCCGGGAGTCCTGTCCCATGTGGACAGCTCATCAGTCCGACCTGTGGTGTGGAGGAATCTGTGATGGCACCCCCACACCTGGGTTATGGGAGGGAGGGCTGCTTGTGTGAACAGTCCTCCCTGCCGACCCGGGGAGTGGTGGCTGCAGTAGTGGCCTGCCCTGGGGCGGCTCAAGGAGGCACCTCGCCGCCATCACACCTGTTTTCACCCAGTGTTACCCTTCCCTTTTTACTTAGAAGCAAAGAGTACACACTATATTTACTTTGATTTTAAAAAGCAAGGGGGAGTATGTATTTCTTATTTTTCAGGAGTACATACTTCTCTTCTTACTCCCGAGTAACTTTGGGTTGGAGCTCATGACAGGTGAACGATTCAGGAGGAAAAGTGATTTTATTAATTGCACTGAAGTAGCTGTTTGTCAGAACGTGCCTATGAAGTGTCAGGAGTAGGTGGAAGCCTTCAGGAGTCCTGTGCCTATCCTTCTCACTGTCAGGAGGTGGGGCATACAGGGCCTCAATGCTACTCCAGGTCCCGTTGGTAAATTCTCACCCCCACTGCTGCTGCCTCTCTAGTTCTACAGCCTCTCTGGCAGTGTCTGCTGACTGGAACGGCAATGGCAATGTGGGGCCTGCCAGAAACTGTGCCATACGTCATAATATGGCTGAACTCCCTTCCCCTGGAGGTTCGGCAAAGCCTGAGCATTGTCTAGGGGCAATGTAAGACTTTTCTTTTGGGCCTAGTTTGTCTGACAGGGATAGGGATAAGGGTTGGGGTGTCTAGGGGATAGGGGGTGGAGCGGGGGGGGGGGGTCTCTAGGGGATTTTAATACATTTTTAAGTACCTCTATTTTTATATGGGTTTTTATGTTGTAACCTGCCCTGAGTCTTAGGGGAAAAGTAGGATATAAGTTTAAACAAACAAACAAACACACGCACACACACACACACAAATAAATAAATAAATGTTCACCAATGGGCTGAGGGCAGTAACCTCATCCCATGTAGAATCGACCACTGAAACTGTTAAAATGCGTTAATCATAAATATGCAGGTTCCCATTTGCAACGAGTTAAACATGATTTGTGTGAATACTGCATCCCAATGTGCATACATTGGTATTAATTATCCTAAACAGACAAGCCTTTATCCATGTGTTTCAGGTATTTTTTAGCTGTTAACATGGTTAATATTGAATTAATGTCCACTTAGTCTAGAAATGGTTTCGAATAACATCTCTCTGAGATTGTCTCCAGTGTTCTAAGCTGAGTCTGTCTCCAACTGAAAGTCAAAGGCAACGTTCTCTCTATTGACTTTCTATAGGATGGATCCCATTCGTTGCAGTCATTACAGTGTCAGTGATGCAAAGCAGCAACCAAGGCCCTTTTAAAACGATATGTACCCACTCATGGCCGCACGGTGGACATGGGTAAGTGCATCCTGTTTGAAAGTGGTGGCGGGTGGGTGGGCATGCGTGCGTGCTCCCACGTAACACGCACCTCCACCCATTGCCCCCGCATGAAGCAAAAACGCTGGTTACTCCATGCGGGGGCATGTATGGGAATGCATGGGGAATGGGTGTGTGCCCGTGTGCACCAGCCACCCCCCCCGCAGCGGTGTGCCCACGGACTGCCCCCCCTAGACATGTCCCATTTAAAAAGGGTCCAAGAGAGCCTTGGAGGGTGGCTTGCCCCCTCTACTTTGGTCACAACCCTCCCCCTCTCCACGCAGTCCGTGACTGACCCCACACTTCCTGCGTCTTTCCTTCACAGCTTTCTGCACCCCCACCCTCCCAGGTAGCAACCAGCCCGCCCCTTGGCAAAGTGGGGGTTAATGGAGGGAATGTGCACTCTCGGAGGCCAGAGAGCAATGCTAAACGGGGAGGCTCAAATCCCTGCAGCAAACGAAAACGTCCCAGGCTGTACCTCAATAAAAAATATTTTGGAGCCATTTTTTACATCATGCTTTCTTGAGAAAAGGAAAACTGACACCAATATCAGGTTAAAATAATTTTAATAAAGTTACATTCAGAAAACAGACTATAAATATGGCATTTTCTTGTTCCCTATTTATTCCCTTACAGTGCAGTGCGTTCCATGTTCAATTGGCTCTATCTAGAAGTGAAAACAAATCTTTCTTCTAACTGTTAGTGCTGCTGCTGCAGCCTGATTTCTGGAAAGAAAAGAAAGCCACACTTCATACATCTCTGCCTTGCAGTATAGTAAAGAGCCCAGAATCCGGACACAAGTTCCCATCCTGAAGACACTTATAGGCCACATTCTGACAAACAGAGGTAAATCAAAGTAACTACTTTGATTTAATTAAACTGAAGTAACTACTCCACTTCGATAGCGTTCAGGCAAACAGTATAAACCAGAGTAACTACTTTGATTTAATTAAACTGAAGTAACTACTTCACTTTGGTAGTGTTCAGATGAACAGTGTAAACTGAAGTAATTACTTCAGTTTAATTAAATTGAAACTCATGAACTTAACTAAACTGAAGTAACTACTCCACTTTGGCAGTGTTCAGATGAGCAGTGTAACATAAACTAAAGTAGTAATTAACCAAAAAAAAAAATTTAACAGTTTAAAAAAAGCTTAAATGCACAAAAGTTTTCTTCAAATAATTAAAAAAAAAAACAACTGGACAATTACAATTCAAAAAACCTTCAACTCCATACACTGCAACAAAACAAACGCCAAAAAACATTTAATATTTTACCATCATCAACATACATGTAATATATGTACTTAATTCCTTACCATTACATACTTATATTCATTTTCATCAATAACTTAACTTTCATTTTCCCATTATTAAACATGAATTTCTTATCATAATTAGACAACATACAATTTTTTCACAGTGCATTAAGTCTGTTTGTACACAACTGCATTGTGTAGAATGAATTGTATAATGTTATGTACACTCACATTGTTAACACTTTATTGTATTAATTGTATTAAATTTGTATACATGTAGAGCACAGATTTAATGCATTGTGAAAAAATTGTATGTTGTCGAATTATGATAAGAAATTCATGTTTAATAATGGGAAAATGTGAAAGTTTAATTATTGGCTAGAATAACTAAAGTTTCGTTATTGGCTAGTTATTGGTTAGAAAATGAATATAAGTATGTATGGTAAGGAATTAAGTACATATATTACATGTATGTTGATGATGGTAAAATATTAAATATTGGTCGAATATTGAAATAATTTCAATGTTTTTTGGCATTTGTTTTGTTGCAATGTATGGAGTTGAAGGTTTTTTAAATTGTAATTGTCCAGATTTTTTTTTTTTATTTGAAGAAAACTTGTGCATTTAAGGTTTTTTTAAACTGTTAATTTTTTTGTTTTGGTTAATTTTTTGGTTTTGTGTGATATATCTGGATATTAATGTAGACATTATGATGGGGGGGCGGGAGGCGGGTGTAGGGGGGTGTCAGGTCGGGGCTGGGGG
>QEPC01005108.1:4355870-4367352 GCA_003113815.1 Sphenodon punctatus
GGGCATTGTGGGGGTGATCTCCCGATCTCACCCTGCCAGCCCCCCAACCCCTGACCTCACCCCCCGCCAGCCCTGATCTCACCCCCCAATCCTCGACCTCACCCCCCGCCAGCCCCCGCCATCCCCGATCTGTCATTGTGAGGGGGAGAGCGCTTTTTATACTAGAGGAGCTCGAGACCATCATGTGGTCTATTATTTGAACAGGGTGAGCATGCAGAACCCAGCTGTGAGAATGTTGGGAGCCATCTCGAAGAACCTTTGTTACAAGGCTACAACCTTCTGATCAGCACATGGGGAGAAGTTGCTTGTAAAGAAACAGCTTTATCTCCCAGCCGGATCGGGGTGGTGCTGCTGTTGCTGCTGCAGCGCTACTAGGAGGGAGAGGCAGGAGAGGGATGGTATAAAGGTTCGCAGTCATTAATTAGCCGCATCTCTTCCTTATGCTGTGTGTTAAGGAAAGCTAAGTGACTGTACTTTTAAAAATCATGTAACTTTCCTAGGGGCAGGGGGTGGGGGGGCACTCAGGGAGGAGACGCAGGAGAATGACTGCCCCTCTGGGTCTCCTCCTCTTACCCCACCTCACCGAGCTGTGGAGCAACTTTGCAGAGAAGCATCAGCAAAGTCTGTGTGACAGAGCTAGCTAGCCAGGTGATTGAAAATCAGGGGAAACAGCAGGCACAGGGCGGGCTGGGCACGGACTGGCTCCGCACCAATCCCGCCCCCTCAATTAGCAATCCGCCTGGGGCAGGCGGCTGCTGCTGCTGCTGCCCTTGCCAGGCATTCCGGTTCCTACCTTCTGGGTGCTGTTGCACCCTGTGTGCACCCTGGAAAGAAAGAGTGCCCTAAGAAAAGATCATGTTCTCCTCTTGCAAAAACCCGGGCAGCTATTCTGCAAAGAACCACCTTTCTTTTGAAAGATACGTGACTGTAAAAAGTAGATTTTAAACCCTACTATTGAAAATCACGTATCGTTCAGAAACCAGCTCCGTCACGCACACTTTACACTCCAATCAGTTTAATGTCCATTACACAGTGCCCCGCTTCCTGGCTCCGCTCCTTCGCCCTCTCTGGGAGCCGGGGAAGTGGGGCGCTGTGTAACGGACACGAAACTGACTGGAGTGTAAAGTCTTTGCGATGGAGCTGCCTTCTCATAAAGTTGCGTGATTTTTAAAAGTTCAGTCATGTACCTTTCAGGTCAGCAGCTGCTGAACTGAGCATGTGCGAGGCTGCAGAACTGAGCTGTGTTTCTTGCCCTCAAGTGCGCATGCGTGAGCCTGCAGAACCGATTTTTTATTTAATAACAACTCGGTTTTGGCTGCACCAATTACTATCATATTTCAGAAGCAGTTGTTATTGATCTCATGCTGCAAGCCTGTGAAGTTTGGGGGCTCAACCCATCCAGGAGGAGGAGATAGGACGCTGTAATTCGTGAGGACGCTGTGAATTTTGACCACAACCAATTAACGTTTAAACAGTCATAACATTTTATTTTCCTGATGGATCTTCTTCAAACGTTGTGCATATGATGGTCCTCACAACTTATAGCCATGGATACATTTTCAGCAATGTAGCTCAAGTGGTTTCCTCAAAATCGGGGCTTCAGCAGTCCCCTGTTTATAACGGAGTTATAAAACATTTAAGTTTCACTGCTGCCTGAAAATCTCTAATCTGTGTCTTCCTAGCGGAGTCTCAGGGTGCTTTCCCATGCACAATTTGCTGCCGGGAAAGAATCAGGGAGGCAAACTATGTATGGGGTTTGTAATGTGGGACTGCCCCCCCACCCTTTTTGTTGTCGATCCTGCTGGGAATTGCAGGGTATGGAAAACGAGGTCTGTAATTCTCCATAGGATTGCCAGCAAAAATGTGTGCACCTGTGTGTTCCCCATGTTACAAAGCGTGCACATGGTTTGCCTCCCGGAGTCTTTCCTGGAGGCAAATTGTGTGCAGACAGTAACCTGGGAAAGAAGCACCCATAATGATTGCTGAATCACCCCCCTAGTAGAGATGCAATGCTCAATGAACTGTGGGAGCCACCCTCACACTCAGGGCTGGCCTTAAGAGTTTGCAGGGCCCAGGGCAAAGATGAAACATGGAGCCTCTGGTGGCTCTCTCCTCTGGCCCTGCCCTCCACGGGGTGGTCATGTTTGGGGCCCCATTGGGAGGGAGGGGGCCCCCACACCCTGCCCTGGTGAGAATGGGGGCCACTGTGGGCACCATAGAAGTAGAGAAAATAGCAGGGTCCAGGGCTGTCACCCCGGATCACCCTGTGGAAAGGCCAGACCTGTTCACACTGCTAAGTGTCCATATAAACAGTTACTTCAAAATCCAAACCAAAGGGGAGTATGTACTCCTGGTTTCTCAGAAGTACATACTTCTCTTCCTGCTCTGGAATAACATTGGTTTAGCTCTCTGTTCATGTCACTGCTTCAAAAGTAAAACTAAAGTAAAGCTCAGCTCTCAGCTACATCAAAGTGAACTGTTTGTGAGAACATAGCCTTAAATACAGGTGTGCTTCTTGAGGAATGTTTGTGGAATTGGGGCCTTGGATGCTAGTTCTGTGGCCGTGGCATGAAGCAAAGGAATATACAAGTCCCCCCCCACTGCAGCTTTACTGGCTCTGGAGTGTTGACAGTAGTAAAAATGTGTTTTTTCAGTAAACAAAGCAAATGCAACTTGCAAGACAGACAGGAAGCCAGCCTGGGCAGTATGAAGGTGCTGCTTCTACAGGGTCACGTTTCTGACCAATAAGGAATACATGAGCTGAATATTACATATGCCCCAGACACTGCACTGAAAATACATGACGTAAAGATCTGACTGGAATGTATATAATTCAGAGTTATTGATTTTACAGAGATAGAGACGAAGAAGTTCAGAATCTCTCTTTTATTGGAGCAACTACTGTTGCTCGTGCCTAGTTGGGCTGGGACAGGGGGCTAAGCACTCCGCCTGACTCACTCTGCAAGCCCAAGCCCCCCATGTCTGATTCACCCTCCCTAGCTCTGGCTGTCTCCTCTGCTCCTCATGGAAAGTCCTTGGGTGCTTTTTGTTTTCCTGAGCCCCTGATTCCTGTGTCTAGTTATGCACAGCACACTCTGCTCTGGCTCCTGCAGGGTTAGGGTAGGCTGGTGGCTGTGGGTGGCTTTGCCTCTTACAGCAGTATGGTGCAGTGAGTGTCCTCTAAAATTTGCATATAAAAGTGTCCTCTAAAATTTGCATATCTGGCCACCCTCGTTAGAAGGCAAAAGCAGGAAAGGACAGGCTGGCTGGGCTTGCTGCAGCCCCCTCACTTGGACTGAGGAAGCCTGTGGGAGCAAAGACATGGTTCTGGGTGGCTGGGCCTACTGTAGGCTCCGCCTAGCTGCAGCGTCTTGCAGGCTGGAGCATTGATGCGCTAGGGTGTCTTGTGGGAGCGGAATGTGACCTCATATGTCACAGCTTCCCCAAATTTGAGTGGCCAAAGAGGGAGAAGTGCTACCTCCCTTGGACAAAAAGCCTTGCCCCTTCAGAAAATAAGCCCCATCTCGTCACACGCTTGCATGAATACTGTACCTCTCAACATTCCCAGTGCATAAAGAGGGACAGGAGCTCTCCCGCTTCTCATTACACTTAGATTCGTATCATCCCATCATCTTCCCATTGTTTTCCCAGGTACATTTCCTGGGAGGCAACCAGAAAGAGGTGGCTGAGACTTGAATACCCCATCTTTTTGTGTCTCTCCTGAAAGAGGAACTTTGACTCCCTGAAAAGGGACTTCGACTCTGTGAAAAAGGGACAGTGGGATTCAGCATTCAAAGCAAGACTTTGCCTCCGCCCACATAGAAGGTGTGGCTGTTGGCCCAGAAGCACTTCATGGCCATCTGGTGGCTGGAGGGTTACAGGTAGACCATTGAGCACAGCAGCTGGGCCATGGTCAATGGGTGTGTGTGGGAACCTACCTAGGCCATATGGTGGCTGGGTGTGAACCACAGAAGGACTACAGGCCAGAGGCTCTCTACTCCTGGCCTAGAGTATGTGAGCATGTCTCAGTACTTAGAAACCTGCCCCTAGGCATCCCTAGAGGCTGGCTAGCAGGGGGCCAGGTCAGAGGCCAAAAGGTCTTGAAGCCCAGGAATGAACTTACCCAGAGCTGTTGGGAACTCTTCCCCTAATTAAAGACTGAGTGATGTGAGGGTCTGGTTTGTTTGGCAATAGTACAAGTTTGTGTTGAGGAATTCGGTGTGCTGTAATAAAAATGCTACAGTGAAGGAACCAGCACATGAGTGGAGTGCTTGGGGCTGGATCCTGAAAGAACCTGTACCCTGACAGAGCTGCCTTGCTATGCTACTCCATGCTAGATTCATTCAGACATTGTGTAACTATGACAAACCTGAGGGAGCAGATTTGTGATGCTGCCACAGGAATTGTTTTGATACCTGACACAGCCAAATCCAGGGTCAACTGAAGGCAGTGAGCATGCTTCACTTGATTTCACAGGTCTTGTTGATTAAGGCCCACTTTGCATGTAAGATTCCCTGGGCCTGGTTCTCCATTTGCAAATGCGTAAACTGGGAATAATTATTCCACTGAAGTCGATGGAACATCTCCCCTGGAAAGCCAAAGTGGAGAAACCACTCTTCTGAGGACCTTTATAGCTCTTAGACTATATGTACTGGGAGAACAGAATTTTCTATACTCCACTGTGAGTTGGCTTGTTTCTACTGTTGAATCCCAAATGCTATTTCAACATGGTGTTTATTGCCATTATTACATGATTGTTTCTGTTTATTAATTCTGTTGTGATTATCTATCTATCTATCTATCTATCTATCTATCTATCTATCTATCTATCTATCTATCTATCTATCTATCTATCTATCTATCTATCTATCTATCTATCTATCTATCTATCTCCTGCTCTTTTCCACAAATGGCTCAGGGTAGCTTACTGAAGGTAAGAACACATTATCAAGGTACCCAAACTCCATACACCTTCAAAATGCATTACAAAAAAAAATTATAATTTAAAAACCAAATTGCAATTTATAATCTTCCCTCACCCATATCCGTACTCCCACTCTCAAAGGGTGGTAGTAGCATGAACCCTGACCTTCCTCCCCCTCCCCCCATGCCACCTTGAGCCTTCAGGGAAGGGCGAGCTATAAATTTAAACAAGCAAATAAATAATTAATGCCCATACCCCCCCACTCTCACAGGGAGGTTGTGGCATTCCCAACCACAGAGCCATCCCCAAACACTCCCAGCCCACTCGGCAACTGCCCATATTTCCTCCCCTCAAACATCTTAAAAATCAAAATTGTTGCAAAATACATGATAACAAAAAGGGAAGGCAGGTTGCATATAAAACGGTGAAAAAGAAACCACACCCTATATCTATAGCCATTTTTAGACGAGCGCGCGACCCGCTCGTGCATGGTTTCAAAAATACCGCGAGGCGGGGATTACACAAGACACCGTCAGGGATCATGCGCATGGGAGGGGGACGCACATTCTTTTCCGGCCACAAATTGACCAGGTCGGCGATCGAGGTAGCTAATTCGCGGCTGGAAAAGAATGCGCGTCCCCTCTCATGTGCGTGATCTCCGGCGGCGTCTCATGTAATCCTGCCTCGCGGTATTTTTGAAACCATGCGTGAGCGGGTCATGCGCTCGTCTAAAACCGGAGTACTGCATGGGATCAAGCGATTCCTGAGTCCTGTGCTAGTCTGTGCTCACAGGCAAGTCGCTTACCTGCTTTGAGACTGTTTGCTAAAAGACAATAGTAGTGTCCCCCTATCTCATGGGGGTGCTGTGAAGAAAATCATGTTACAGTTTGCAAGCCCTTTGGAGCTCTATGGTGAGAAAGCAACCCCCTAAAAATGAGGGTTGATTTTGTTATGATTAGTCAAGTTCTTGCAGTTTAAAGCTAGCTCTTTTAGACTGAGCATCACTCAAAATATACACCTGCAGTTCAACATTATGCAGCTCCTTCAACGTTCGTTCAGTGAAGGAATTATCCAGATTCGGGACGAGAGCTCTAGAAGGTGGCATTGCCAATGGTCATCAATCAGTTGATGTAAAATAATCATGACCATCATACTTTGGAAAAGAAACCGTATTGGAGCAAAAGAGGAGAGCGGCAGTTTGGGATGGAGCTAGAGATGGATGGGGATGGCAGGGAGCCTATATCTGCAGTGATAAATGGGGCTTAAGCTGGAAACAACTCTCCAAACTGAATATGAAGTAAATTAGGAGTATAGCCAGGATATACATAAGGAGGGAACAGGTCCAACTCCTCCCCAGTGGTAATGATCCCCCACCTCAATACATACCCCCTGTCCTCCTTTACTCTTCCCTTCTTTCAGGGGTTGATTGCTTCCGAGAGAGCGTCATAGCACTGTCTCCTGCTCACACCTCACATTCCCCGTCTCGTCCCCCAGGGCACACATCACTCCCTAAGGGAAGGAAGCAGAACCTGGAAGGGAACAGAGAGGGAAGGAACAGGGCATTTGTGCTCTCAGGAGTTGGAGGAAATGAGAGAATATCTAAGGCTAGGCATTGCACCCCCTAAATTCTGAAATGACTATGCAGGAAAGCAGGGGAAATGCAACCCAGCCAAGGATGTTTCCTCCCAAACGATGCACATAAGTTACCTCTCGGGCAGCTAACTGTGCAGCTTATAGAAATAAACTCCTGCTAACATGCACATGTTGCCTTTCAAAAAAAAAAATAAGCAGTGCATTAAAAATAATTTGAAGGGTCCTTTTGGGTTTGCTGTATTTCCCCCCCTCCCTGCTTTTCCAAGTCCCTGTGCCACCCAGACTCCAGTCTTTCCCTAAGGTAGAGACTTTTGTCTTCCAAGCTGGGCTTGTGCATTCATCTGCTGATAAACTGTTTATCTTAGCTTTTATGAGGGCGCCTTGCTGCAAGCCAGCCTGAGACGGCCCTGGGTGTTTGTCTTTTTGAAAGGGGAGGGGGGAAGGGTATTCATACCTCTCCCTTTGGCTCTCTATACTCCACCATCCCTGTCTCTCTCCCAGCAGCAGTGTCTTCTGCAGTAAATTCTCAGTCTCTCTTGACCCAAACCCCACTTACCTAGAAGGAGAGTGGACCCCCCCCCCAAAAGTCTGCAACAAACCAAAGTCTGAAAGTCTGTAAACCAAACACACTTCTTTTTTTCACACCTCCTGGTTTTCCAGGCCAAATATTAACATGCAGCAATCAAGCAAAGTGCCTTTAAATATGGGCCAAAACAGGCTATGGATTTCAGAGTTTGCATACTGAGCCTTTTGGGGGTGGAAGGGCGGATGTGATTGACAGAGAAGACACACCAAAGTCTAAATATGACATTAAATTTTAAAATGACACTAGTTCCATAGCTCCTTCCTGGGAGCTTCACTCACACACAAAGGGTGTGATCCTGAGTCACTGAAGCCAGTGGGAGTTTAGCCACTGAGTTCAACAGAGGCCATTTTTAGATGGGCCGCGCTCATGCAGGTCCATCCCCCATGGGCCTGAGTGTCCGTCTGAAGGCAGTATGGGTGGAGGGGTGCTCCTGTGACCCACGCACCACCCAATGGGTTTTCCCCATTGCGTCGTGTGGGGGCATGAATGGGCAGTGTATGGGTGCGGGCATGCATCGACCACACACCCATCCTCCGCTGTCTAACCCGCCCTATTCGGCGGAGGTGCACGGTGGCGCACATGGACCCCTCCCAGGCAGGTCTGTCTAAAAATGGCAAGAGTTACGACTGAATCCCAGAGATGCAATCCTGCTGCATTGGAGTTATGATTGAATCCCAGAGATGCAATGTTGCGGCAGTGGGTGCAATTCTGGCTCAGTGGAGTCTTGGGGTGCAATTTGGTGTGTTGTAATAAAAATGCTATGGTGAAAATACCAGCATGTGAGTGGAGTACTTGGGACTGGATCCTGCAAGAACTCCCACCCTGACAGAGCTGCCTTACTACACTACCTCATGCCACTTATGTCAATGCCTTAAAGAGAGAGTTTATATAGGGGAGGGTGGGGTAGGTGGGGGGTGGGTGGGTTGGATTTTAAGGATGTTAAAGTAATGTGGGGTTGTTTTAAAATGTTTTAACATTGATAATTTTATGATTGTTGTTTGTTTTTTGTTGTAAGTCGCCCCGAGATGCCGTAGGCATGAGGGGGCGGCTAATAAATATGACAAAATAAAATAAATCAATCAATAAATGGGAGTTTAGTCATTGGCTTTAATGGAGTCTGAATTGCACCCAAAAATTTCACAGCAGCAGCCTCAAAATATTTGCAGGCTCAGTGTTTATTTATTTTGCTAGCCTGATTGCTAAGATTGATGTCTGAGATAAACCACCAGCCAAGAAGATCTTTTTTTAAAAAAAAAGCACAACAGATAGCTGAGCAATGGGGTGAAAAGTAAAACAATTGGCTTCCCTGCTCCGAAATGATGCATTCATGCCAGCTACTGAATAAGCCGCTCTCCACACCCACCTCTGAGACTGATAAAGGCCCCACACCCTGATGGAGCCCAGGGAAAGTTTGATTGCTGATTGTCGAATGCCTTGCCCTATGATGGGTTGCTGGCAGATGGAACATGACACACCCCGTTTTCCCTCAGCTCCTGCAATTCCCCGGCTTTGGTATAGGCTTGGGAAGGAGAGCCCAATGACATCATGTTCAGCCTCAGCGCTGTAGTGAAGTGATCTGCCCGGTGGTTCCTGGAGGCCTGGGGCAAAATGTCAACTGTGGTCTCCTTATTGCATCATCCACTATGGGTGTTAACAAGTGAGACAATAGCCCTGTGGAGTCTGGGTTTGGTCCATGCACCCCCCACTCACATTTAGTGTGCAGAGTCTAATAAATGGGCAGCCCCAGAGTATATTTCTTGTTTGTGTGGACAGTCCCCACGCAGGTTAGTGTGACAAGTCTAGTACATGGGTAGGCATTCGTTCTCACCATGTTCTGCCCACCATCAACCCCTCTCCTTCCCAGTATCCCACCCCTGCCATGACTCATAGCCATGGCGAACAATGGGAACAGGAAGCTGCCCCCGGCTATTCTTTCTTCCAGGCTATTATACTCCAGGAGGTGGTCCAGCACCTGCTATCCCTGTCCACCCATGGACAGGGCTTTGAGTCAAATATGGGTCCGCAATTCACGGATTTCCTGCAGAATCTGCCCCCACCCCCATGGAATCTCCTGCCTGCTTCTCCCAGAGTATAATTTCCAGCCTGCACTGGTGAGACATGGGGCAGGAGATTCCATGGGGGAAGGGGATGATGAAACCCTTGGGGCTCCCCTCCCCGCCAGGCTACGTTGGGTGGGTGGGGCTGCCAGGGCTTGCCTCCCCTTGCATACTTCCCAACCTGGCAAATGAAATGAACACACCTAACAGCAGTGGCAGTGACAGCTCCTCTCAGTGCTCTTCAGCCGCTCCTTCTGGCAGCTTCCTGGCCCCTCCCAACAGGGTCGCCCAGAGTGGCGTGGCCAGATGACATCATCTGCTGCTACCACTGCTAGGTGTGTTTATCTCATTTACCAGGCTGGGGGGGAGGGGGAATAGAGCCCTGTCAGCCCCCCCCCAACACAGCCTGGCTGGGGGGAGAGGTCAGAGTTGCATCTACAAGGCTGGGAAGGGAGTGGGTGGGAGGCAAGCCCTGGAAGCCATCCCCCCAACACATCCCAGTACAGTGAGGTGCAGAATTGGGTCATGAGCCTTCCAGTCTCCTGCAGAATCTTTTAAAAAATTTCATGGGAGAATCAGGACCCTGCCCATGGAGGTCCATTCCTGGGTTTATACCTGCCAGCACTTGGTGGCTGGAAATAAAATAACCTTTTGCTATGTACAGAATGCTGAGTTTACTGAGCAAACTATGTACTTTACTGAGCAACTATAGTGAAAATTTAAAGTGAAAGTGAAAATTTAAAGTGAAACCAATCAGTCTTTGCATGTTGTCACCACCTGGTTTCTCACACCAACAGCTCACAGTGATGTACTGGCAGGTAGCAGCTGACAGGGAAGGTCCAGCTTCCATTAGTGACTTCCTTACTTCTGGCAGTGCACAAATGTCCCCCAAAAAATTGTGGCCGCAGTCTCATCTCACTCTCTCATCTAATCCAGTGGTTCCACTCTTCCATTCTGCTGAACTTGGAACTGCAGTAGGGTTGCACGGTATCTGTACTCCATCAGGTATACATGAACCCCATGTGCATGTGCCACCCTATGAGCACATAGGCTGCCTCAGAGGATGGGTTTGACAGTTCTCTCTGCATATCAGGTCTCACCCAAATGTCAGCAAAGACCAGGGTATCTGTCAGCCCCCAACTTCTCTGAGCCCCGTACCCAAGGAAGCCACAGCACTCTGCACCCAGACAAAAACTGAAGTCATTTGACTTTTCTGGGTGAACAACGAACAGCAATAGTTTTCTATGACGTTATGATCTCTCATGCTGGTTGCAAGCAAGCAAAAATTGTTTCTTTGAAAAGATAAGAAAATATGAGTAGCTTTTAACCAACAGGCAACTCTGTTCCCAATCTATTTTGAGCACAGTGACCTTCACTGTCTTGCAGGTCTCCCCATCTGCCCCTTTTGTACCATGCAATGGTTCCCCCCACCCCAGTTAAAAAATCCATGCCTCCATGGTGATAGCATCTGCAACATTTACAGATGAGTTGGCTTGTGCACTGACATTCTTCTGACAGAAATGTCTATGCACTTTCATAGCCATTTAGATTGGCAGTGCCAGCGTAGCAACACACACACCCAGCATAAGTTTTGCAAAAATGTTTTTCAACCAATAGCTGGCCTGTAACCAATAGCAGCCAATAGCAGCTGATTCTTGGCATGCAGCCAGTCCTGTGAGGGCACACACCAGCAGTGGTCCATAGTTGCTCACATGTGGCATGCAGACAATCCTAGCTAGGGATCTGCTCAGCTCTTTAAGCTATTTGAAACATTTGGTGCGTGGTCTGCAGAGTTCATGGATGCTGGTACTGTAGCCATGGAGACACACACCAAGAACTTAATGGAGCTCGGAGTCATTATCATGCTCCAGGACATCATTATCAATGCTGAGCAGAACCTGTGAATGATCCAGCAGATGCAAGCCTTTTTCTGTTGTTGGTGTAATGAGACAAGGCACAGATAGACTTTCGCTCAGTCTGTGGCCAGGATATTGCTGCACACCATACCATGGAGGCAGCTCCTGCTTCACCACCATGCACGTGCCTACACCTGGTGACAACAGACTGTGCTTCAGAGAATCGAAGCCATGCAAGGACAATTGCTGCGTGCTGAGAGATACCCATCAGGAGATGACACCATTCACAGAGCTGTACCCACCGAGAAGTTGGTCTGGGTCAAAGAAAAAAGCACAAACTAGTGGGAGAATGTGCTGTTCTTGTGGGGAGATGCTGACTGGTTCGTGAACTTTAGGATGCCATGTTGCCTAGTCCTGCAGATAGCCACGATCCTCAAGCCTTGACTAGAGAAAGAGCATGATGATG
>QEPC01005108.1:4367452-4382022 GCA_003113815.1 Sphenodon punctatus
CTGCCATGTCAGGTTGTGACAATACTGGGCTAAGATGGACCATTGGTCTGACTCAGTTAGGCAGTTTAGTTCTGATTCCACTGAAGTCAGTGGGAGTATAATTGATTTCACCCAACATATCTATCCTGAACCATTCAATAGAACAGCTCATTATAAAGCTACAGTTTGCTTTTCAGTGGCACTGCTAAGGATTTACACCACTGCAATTTACTAAAGAATTTGCTCCACTATAGCACTTTTCTGTTCTGTGGGTTGTCTTTTTGTTTTATTAAATGAGCAAAGACATGTGGATCGGGTTCATGAAGCCCATAGCTGTCAACAATAGTGATTTGTCCCCCACCCCGAAAAGAAGACACAGACACCATACTTGTGGGATAAATTAGGCCGCACCAAACTTTATTAGTCCAGTCGGGGGAGGAGGGGGCTATGCCCCTCTGGGTCCTGTCAACCTTAACTGTTAACTGCTAACTCAGCTAGAGTAAACTCAAGGCGGTCTGATGTTCCTCACTACCGCAATAGCGCTAACGATAGCTGCTGCAATGTCACGCCTGCCCGGCCGCCCCCAGCCAGATCAGGAGGCCGTTGCCTACCGTGACCCAAGGAAGGAAGTGAGCCCAGCCCGCGAGGACCCTGGACTGCCCCTGTCCTAGGGCCCCGCGACCTGGCTCCCCTTCATGGGTCCTGCGTGACGCTGGCCGGGCAAGCTCTAGCATTCACGTGGGCCCCATCTCATAAGGAGATGACCTGGCAGCAGACTATCCCTACCGTCTAACTTAACTAAATCTCAGGACCCTTGCGGTGCGACAATTATTAACCTTGTGTATCCCTTCCCACCTGTAGCCAATCTCGAAATCCAACACTGTGAGGAAGGCAAAAAAACCGCCCGGACCAATGCCAATCATCCAGGTCACCAAAATTCCTTCCCGGCCCTGAACCCAAGTTCAGCAACCAGTGTTACCCACAGTGCATAGGGGGGGTGGGAGGGTGCTCGCTTGATGCTGCCCAGGCGTGGAATGGGCCAAGGAATCCGCGCCTGGGCCAAGATGGTGGCCGCGAGCTCTCGCGAGAGCTTGCTTTGCGCCGCTTTCCCTGTGTGCCATGCGCCCCCGTCCTCATGTCTTCTTTCCAGCAAGGGCAGGGGAGGGACAACAGCTGCCGCCCCCGAGCTGCTCCCCGTACCGAGGAGGGCCGTAGGGGCTACGATCCTTGGCGTAAACTTGACAGCAATTCTGATGGCTCTCCCCACCGAAGATGTTGGGTTTCTCTTCCCTTCTCGCTGGTGCAGACACCAGAGGAGATCCCACTTCAAGCTACGGAGCTGAAACAGCCAGCTGGCACATGAAGGCTGGTTGCAGGTCCAGCAACGATCCTGGCTTGTGCATCATGTTCAGATATGCTTCTTAATGTGTCCTGTAATGGGTGTGTGCATCCATGGACTTGGATAGATTTAACATACCACCTGCTGGAGGAGAGTTGATGTCCAGGATTCATGTGTTACAGGGGCAGGGATTCAGTGCATTGCACCCAAGGCTGACATCACTGGGGCAGGGACACGCAGTGAACACAGGCAATAAACCCTTCCCAGAATCCTGAACCTACTGAAATCAAGGGCAGTTTTGCAAAGGTCAGGATTGCACCCAGTGAGCCTTGGATGGCACTCCCCTCTGGCTGATGTGGCATTGCAAGTTGCCTGCAGTTCCTATAGCCTAGTGTGCTGTGGATGTAACACGGCGTTATACACACTCTACATTTTTTTTATTTTTATTTATTTAATAGATTTCTATACCGCCCCATCCTGCACATGATCTGCTCAGTGCCAGATCCAGTGGTGGTGTGGGTAGGGCCCCCTCCTAACAGAGGAATGTTTGACAGATACACACTGACTGGTTCATTAGATAAAGGGAAATGTCACTGTTGCTAACTTTTGATGTTCAGTTAAATAGAAAATGGATCCCCGTCAGGTGTCGGGGTTCCCTGCAGACCTGTATGTTATGTGCATGTTGTTGTTTCCAGTTTTCTAGTGTGTGGAGGGCCCCTCCTGAATCTCCATAGACCTACCATAGGTCAAGCTCCCCATCAGGAATCAGTCGTATTTTATTTTACCCTAGTGTTTCTCACACTCATGTTGCCATTTCAAGTTTATTCATGGGGCCCATGTATTCGAGGGGGTCCCCTAAAACATGGGGCCCTGTGTGGTCACACAACTTGCACTTGCCTGGATCTGGCTTTGCATCTGTCTCACTGTAAGCCCAATCGCTAGGCCACATTACTGATCTGGAGTCTCTCTTCTGGCAAGCTGGTCACGTAGAGAGCAGTCCCCTCCCCATCTCCCCCCTTCCCATAATGAAGCATGACTGTAGTAAAACAAGCCTTTTGATCGTGCCCCCTCTCATCGCTTTCAAGACAAACAATGTCCCTGCAGCCCCCCAGCTGCTTTTATTTTCCTTATATCTAGAGTTACGTCTTGAGTGTGTTTACTTGTCTTCATTAAAAATGCTCCCTCCTACCCCCCTTTTTAATACCCTCCCTTTATTGCAGTTTACACAACACATCAATTACAGGCTGTAGCTGAGTCCTCAGTAGAGCCCCACCTGCGGCTGGACAAACAATCCCCAGCGATGACTCCACTCTCTGCAAAGTAGCCTGTATGAGCCTCTCAGGTGAGACTGGTTTGATTTGCTTCCACAGGCAGACAATCAGCATTATTTCCCCAGCTCTGCCATTAATGCCACAGGAGCAGCTAGGAAGATTATTTCTAGCCAGGTTTAATTGAATGTTCACCTACTGCAATGCCCTAGCATAGTATCATCAGAGAATGGGAATGAGGTCATTCTGGCTGTTATGACTACTGAGAAAGTCCTGAGCATTTGTGTAATGAGGCCTGGGCCAGATTTTGAAGTGTTTTGAATCAGAGGCCTGATAATCAGGGTAATGAGCATTTGGGTAATAACTTTCTCTCTTTCTCTGTGCCCTGCCACTGTAGTCATATATTTCTCCTGTGCTGAGTACATGATATGGCTCAGTCTGCAACCTCAACAAGACCCTCTGCACTACAGGGTTCCTGGTTCCTGTGAGAGCGGACAAAGCACTGTGATTCACCATAGTCACAGCAATATCTCAAAGACAAGCCCATTTCCTCATGCCACCCTTTGGCCTGCAAACCCTTGTTCACAGACAATTTAAACTCCTCCAGATTGGCCAATCCTGCTCTGCTCCTACTGGAAGATGTTTATTGTTTAACAATGTCCATGTACATTTTTACATCCTCCTCACCAGAAACATCTAGCCATGCCCACCATATGTCCAATTGAGTGGCTGTTGGGAATGTTTCCAATAGCTTTATTGTGGCAAGGAAGCAGATTTTTAAGTGATCAGTGGCCACAACATGTGAATAGCCTCCACATGGATGTGGATATCCAGAATCTCCGGCCTGTCGTGATCATTCCATTGTGCTTATAACTGTTCTCTGGATATCCACTGGAGCAATCCCAACAAACTTGTATAGGCTGTTTTCATTTGTTGGTTTTAGACAGACAGTAATACATTGGCAGCTGTCATTTAATACAGGATCCACATCCAGCTTTTTTAGCATGAGCTGATCTCTCACACGCTGGGCACATATATTCTGCCATTGAATAGCACAGAGCAAAAGCGTGGCAGCTCACAACATTGCTGGATTAGCTCCCCAGTTCTAGTTTATAAGACTGCTTTTAGATGAGCATCACGCAGCCTAATTTCTTGTGGACTGCAGAGTCTGTAAGAAAAGAAACTCACACATGGGGTTTTAGATGTCCCCCTGCCACTACCGGAGGTCAGGTGGCCGCCATTTGAAACAGTGGCCGCCAGCAAGCTAGCACTTGCTTGGAGATGCTGACTTGTAAAACCCACATAATCAAGGCTAGTGGCGGGGGAACTCAACCCCCCCACCCCTTCATGTGAATTTCTTTTATTTCAGACTCTGAAGTCCACAAGAAAAGAGACTGCATGAGGCTCGTCTAAGAGCAGCCTGAGTTTCCTAAGTATGTTGTTCCTGGAGCTTACTTTACTTTTAGGTTTCTGTATGTGTGTCATAAAGGACAGTGTTACTCTAGAATAAATAGGATTCCAGTAATGGGTGAGTGCTACCCCATCCCAGATAGTATTAAGCAGCATTAAAATCAAAAGGTAGTAGGTGTTCAGCAGTATTTGCAGATTCAAAAATCTGACACAGATGGTGATATGAACGCTCTTCTGTGGCCCCCTACTCAGCCCTAGTCAAGCCTCATCTGGAGCACTGCATATAGTTTTGGGAGCCTCACTTTAGGAAGGAGAGTGACAAGCTGGAGAGGGTTCAGAGGAGAGCAACAAGGATGATAAAGGTGATAGAGAGAAAGAGCTATGAGGAGAGACTGTCAAAACGGAGAATGTCTAAAAAGGAAGACTAAAAGGGAACATGGCTATGGTTTTCAAATACATAAAAGGCTGCTCTACAACTGCAGCACAGATTTTCTGTCTGGTCACTACGGATAGGACTAGATGGAAAGGGCTTAAATTAAAAGAGAAAGATTTATGCTAAACATCAGGAAAAATTTTCTAACTCCCAGAAGAGTAGGCAGTGGAATAATTTGCCAAGGAAGGTTGTGGAGGCCCCATCGCCGAAGGCCTTTAAAAATAGGCTAGACAGACATGTCTCAGGGATAGTGTAGAGACGGTGGACTCGATAACTCTTGGACTAGCTCTAAGGCCGCTTTTAGACGAGACAAAGTTGCGCATGATTGGTGAAAAATGCGCATGTTTTAGTGCTCGTTTAAACACCTAAACTGTTTAAAATGCGCATTTGCCATGATCGTGTAAAAGCCAAAACCGTTTTGAATGTGGTTTTTAAATAATGCACATTTTTAAAAACCGGTTTTGAGCCCCTTTGATGATCGGGGGATGCCAAAACCGGTTTTAAAAAATGCGCATTATTTAAAAAACACATTCAAAACTGTTTTTGCGTTTACACAATCATGGCAAATGTGCATTTAAAACGGTTTAGGTGTTCAAACGAGCACTAAAACACGCATATTTTTCACCAATCATGCGCAAATTTGTCTCGTCTAAAAGCGGTCTAAGATTCTATATTGGTTCAATGTCATGCAGCAGGTGGGATGCTTTTATATGCATGCTTGGATATTGTTTTTAAATAAGTTTATAAATCCCCTTATAAGAAAGGGGAACAACCCTTTCTATGGGGTATTTAGGACAATGTGCTGCAAAATATGCAGCAAAATCTCAAAGGATGCTTGTCAGGAATGTTTCCAAAAGGGGGAAGCAGTCCTGGGATCTTTGCTGATACAATCACCAGGGCTGATTAACAGCTTCGCTACTATGAAGAGATCAGGGATTTAATTAAGCAGATGAGACAAAAGAAAGACTAGGCCTAGTTTGTCTCTGAAGTCAATGAGTGCAAATCCAGCTCACTGAAATCAGTGAGGCCATTGACTTTAATAGGTCTTGGATTGTGTCAAATGGGGATTTAGTCTCCGAGTACTTCAGTGGAGTCAGGATTGCACCCTGGGAGAGGAGTAAAGCTAATTCTGTTGCAAGTGGAATGTCCCATGAAAGTCACTGGACTCCTCCCCACCCCCACACATCCTTTCCCAGATCTAAACCTGTAGTTCTTAAACTGCGGGGCACAGAAGGTATTGCAGGGGCACAAGAAAGAACACAACTGGAAAACTCCTAGCCCCACTATTATTGGGCTAGGTAGGTGGAATCTCCAAAATAATGGGGTTCTAAGGGGGAGAAAGAGTCAGAGAACAAGGAGGAAAAAGAGGAAGCAACAGGAGGATGGGACTGGGGGGAGGGAGAGAGGGAGCAAGGGGAGTGTGTGGGTGGTGGGTGGGAGAGGTCCTAGCTACCACAGACAGGCAGAGGGGGGCACGTTTCACAAAAGTTTGAGAACCACTGATCTAAACTCCATCATTCATCCCATCAAATCTACTTTCTCTCTTTCTCCAGCTCTGGCAGGGGAATCAGACTGACAGCACCTTTTCTGTGTTAGCTCAGCAATCTCAAGAGCAGGCAGGCATCCACCTGGCCCCGTGGTTCAGTTGTTAAGCAAGGAGGCAGGGTTTGTCAACTACCCTAGGCTTCCTTTAGCCATTACTTCATTGGCCACCTCTGGCAAATCTGTCAGGAGCTAAACTGGGACTAGTCTGTCCCAAATCCCAGGCTATTTGTGGTGCTAAGTGAGGCAGGAGAGCCGGGATAGTTGGATTGATTTGCAACTCCAGGAGGCTCATTCTCTCTCTCTCTCACACACACACCTCGTACCCCACCGCTCCACTCCTCTCCTCTCCATTCACATTCCCTGGCTAAAGATGGCGCCAGGATCACAGAACTGGTCCTGTGTTTATGTCACCGAGACTAGGACAATATTTCAGTGTGGAGCCAAGCCATGGGGATCCACTCTATAAAACCCTCACTAAAAATAGCCAGCCCGGCCTTCTCCCCCGCCCCTTCCGAGCCTCCAGAGAACTGACAGCACCCTCTCCATTCGCAGCAAAACAAGCGTGCCAAATCAGCTGCAGGGAAGAGAAAGGGGATGGGGAGTCCCCTTTCTTCTTCAGCCCAGCATGAAAGGCCTCAATTAGCAGACAGTTCAGCCCTAGCTAAATTGCAAAGGGAGCCTCCCAAAGCCTGGGGAGCAAGGGGGAAGTAGGACTGAGGGGAGATGATGGAGGGAGTCACACGCCTTCATTTCTATCTGACCCAAACTGGTCTGGGGTGAAGATACTTCCAGCCCAGCAGCCTCTGCAAAAATCTCAGTGCCCGGCAAAGAGAAATGTTGCTGCTGGGCCGGGGGTTGAAATGCAAAGCCGGTTATGGATCTTTGAAGCCCAGGCTGGCTGCTATAATTATGAGAAGGAGTAACAGATACCTGAAAATATCAAAGTGCCTAGGGCATCTCAGTTCCCTTCGGCAGCTTTTAAATCTGCCTGGAGGCCTCGGCAGAACAAAACCCTCAGTCAACTCTTCACCTCTGCCTGATCAATCTTTTGCCAAGGGAAGCAAATTCATTCCCAGCCCAGCCTTGTAAGAGTCACTCCTAGGCAAGAGAAGCAAGGCGGGTGTGTGTGTGTGTGTGTGTGTGGTAGAGAAGTTGGATGCATAATGCAGTGAGACCTGCCAGGGCCCAGGATGGAGTTTGCAAGGAGACATACAAAACTGGGTTTTAAATTGAGTAGATCAAGGATTCCCAAACTGCTGCCTGCAGTGCAGCCAGCCCACAGAACCAGCTGTGTAGGGTCAGCCTTAGGGTGTGTTTTTTTAGACAAGTGCCTCCCCACCCATTACCCACCCACCATGCATGTTGCAGGGCTGCACTGGCGCTCTACGCAGCCCTGCAACATGCATGATGGGTGAGTGATTGGTGGGTAATGGGTGGGGAGGCGCTTGTCTAAAAACACCAGAGCAGGGGACAGAGATGGGGCCCAGGCAGAGAGTGGGGGAGCGGGTGCACTGCTGTGCTCCTAAAGCCTGTCCTTGGTCCCCAGGATGGCCACTTCCTACAGGGACCTGATCCTCCATCTCCCTCGCTTCACCTATGGGGGGTGAGGGGGCAGGGCCCTGTAGGAAGCAGCTGCCCCCAGGGTTGAATCATGGGTGGGGAGCGGGCCCCTCAGGAAGTGGTCATCACAGGGCCTTAGGAATGCTGCTTCGGAGACCCTGCGAGGCCCTCCCCAACTGCAGGGCCTGGCCCATGGCCTCTGCTGGCCCTGGTTGAGATCAGCCGGCCCTACAGCTGTAGTCCATGCTGGCACTGAGCCACCACTGGGGTGGTGGTGAGTGGTTTTATTGCCCTTTTAGTATATTTTTAGTGTTTTAATGGATTTTAAACTGCATATTAGCTATATTATATGAGTATTTTTATTGTTATTATTGTCGGTTGTGGGTGTTGTAAGCTGCCCCAAGCTGCTCTGTGAACAGGAGAGTGCGGGGTAGAAGAATATTGAAATAAATAAATAAATATGCCAAAGGGCCTCAGGCCAGATTTTGAAATGTTCTGAATCAGAGGCCAGATGATCAGGAGAAATTAGCTCTCACCTGCACAAGCGTAACATCAGATTTTTCAAATATGCCCATAATCCAGTAGCTCACCTTGTGCCATCTATGGGCAGGTGTTCAGAAGAACTCTGCATGCCAGGAAGATGGTAGAGGAGCTCTTGTAAGTCTGATCCCTATTGTGGGAACAAAGAACCTGATTAATTTAAAAACTGAGTTGGATAAATTTATGACGCACAGCTTGTGAGGAGTTTTCTATTTGATACTACAGCAAAACTATTCTATTCCCCCTAATGTACTTTGAGAGTCAGTGTAGTTTAGTGGCTTGGGTATTGGACATGGATTTGAGAGTTGTCTATTCCCTCTTAGCCATGAGCTCACTGGATGATCTTGGACTAGTCAATAATCTCTCTGCTTCAGTTCCCTATCTGTAAAATGGAAATAATAAAGATTGTCACAGGGCTGTTGTGAAGGGGCCACATAAGGAGTGCAGAGTGCTTTATACATAGAAAGTTCTCTAGAAATAATATTTGTGTTTTTTTTTTCTTTGCCAATGCACCGAAGGAGACAGGACCCCAAGTGTTGGGTTTAAAATGGCTGCACTCTTTATTAAACCAAATTATAATTGAATTAGGTGGGGGAAATTGCCTAGAGCGATGTGGGTCCAGTACTTGGGTTTTCCATAACACAATGGCAGCACTCTTTCTTAAACCAAATTATAATTGAATTAGGTTGGGGTAATTTTCTTTTTTTTTTTTGGTTCTTTTTTTTGTTTTTTCTTTATTTTATTAACTCAGGGGTGGTTTCGATGTACCCTTGATTACCACCCCTCTGACCAACACAACATCTCCCCCTCGTCATGGCACTTGCCACATGCAAGGGGGACCAAAATCCTTCCGGAGTTGAGTAAGGAGGAGGGGGCCTGCAGGCGGGGGACCATACGTGTCCCTACCGCCCTCGCTGGCCCCCCCTCCCAGGGATTCCACCCCACCGGTTGCCTTACCCCTGCTTTTCCGGTAGGTGTGGCCTCCCCATCTCTTAAGGAGATGACTCATGCTTTATCAAATTCTATTCTATGCTTTAACCCTCAGTACTGCACCCCTGCCACTAAGGGAAGATGTGTATAAGAGACAGCCATACCCCTGCTTTTCCGGTAGGTGTGGCCTCCCCATCTCTTAAGGAGATGACTCATGCTTTATCAAATTCTATTCTATGCTTTAACCCTCAGTACTGGACCCCTGCCAGAGTGCAACAAATTGGAAACAGGCACAACACACCCCTGACTCTAACAGTGGGACTACCAATTGGACCAATTGCCCAGCACTGTGAGGAAGGTGAAAAATTTGGGAAACCTGTTCTGATGGCCCGATTAGGATTCCCTTAAAAATTCCTTCCTGGCCCCTCAATGGTGACCGGCAAGCGTCCACAGTGCTTAGGGGAGGGAGGGAGGATGCTGCTTTCTTTCTCAGCTCCAGTCTGCAACTGAGACTGGAGCCCTGGAATCAGCAGAGATAGCTCCGCCCCGATGTTTACAGCCCATGTGGGGCCCCTCTACCAATTGCAGCTACCGGGGGTTCCAGGTCTTCCCGCACTACAGCGCCTGTCTCTTATACACATCTAGATGTGTATGTGGGTCCAGTACTTGGGTTTTCCATAACACAACAACTCAGGGGTGGTTTCGATGTACCCTTGATTACCACCCCTCTGACCAAAACAACGTCTCCCTCTCGTCGTGGCACTTGCCGCTTGCGAGGGGGACCAAAATCCTTCTGGAGTTGAATAAGGAGGAGGGGGCCTGCAGGCGGGGGACCATACCTGTTCCTACCACCCTCACTGGCCCCCACTCCCAGGGATTCCACCCCACCGGCTGCCTTACCCCTGCTTTTCCGGTAGGTGTGGCCTCCCCATCTCTTAAGGAGATGACTCATGCTTTATCAAATTCTATTCTATGCTTTAACTCTCAGTGCTGGACCCCTGCCACTAAGGGATCGCCGGGGCTACCTGGATGAGCCCGACCCCCACCTTCCTAAAACCTCTCTAACCTCTCTCTAAAAACTCTCTAAAACCCAGGCTAACTTTTCTTTCAGGGCCTCCAGGTAATGCTTGTTCCTTTCAGCCGACAGGTGCACATCGCCTTGGTGGTACAGCTTGGGCCTTTTATGCGACAGGGCATGGGTGAAGATCCGCTATCCACCCAAATTTACTAGCCACTGGCCCATGTCTTTATTGATATTCTTCTGGGGCTTATCTATTTTCCTAGGGTGGACCCCCCTGCCCCATGAGATTTGCTCTACCAGGTCTGTCCATACAATGAGGGGGGATGGGAAAAGCCTTTTTACCTCCAAGACATCCCTTTTGATAATTCAATTCAATTCAATTCACCTTTTATTTGTATCCCGCTCTCTCTCGCCTATGGCGACTCAAGGTGGCTAACAACAAAGGTAGAACATACAAAATAATCATAATAACTATAATTCAATACAGAAAAGATAACCCAGTAACCCCTCAGTTATCACTATATATCATAATCATAATCTTTCATCATCAACCTATTGTTCTATTCCTGCTGCCACCAGGGAAGAACCAACACAATTTCAGCCCAGACTTCTGCTCTCACCAGGAGAAGGGGCCCAACCTCACTCCAATTCACAATAATATACAATATTCATTATTCAATATATAACAATAACATATCTATCAATACAGAACAACTCAGTTCCGCCACAAGAACAACTCAGTGCCTATGGAGCTGTCATGGGGATGGGTACTATGTAGGCAAGGTGGGGGAAGGAACCCGGGAAGGGGAGCTCAGGGAAGAACCTGTGGGAAAGAGGGACCCCTCAGACCTCGGAGTCCTCTGGGACTGCTCTCATCTTGAGGCCAGGGAACCTACTTCAGAGAGGGTCTGGCTCATTACATTCAGCAGCAACTGGACAAGGTTACAGCAGTTCAAACCACAGGACTCCACAGAGGGGGTGGTAAGAGACATTGCTTATAATCCTTATAAGATGTACACCCTTCATCTGGGGTATATCATTCTCACCCAAATGCAGGACGATTACATCTGGTGGGTGCCCCCTGTATGGCCTAAGAACTGTTGACAAGAGGTGGTGCCATCTCATGCTGCCCCGGCCCATCCAGCGTATCTCTGCGCATGTCGACAAGCCCAGCTGTGTTCCCCATTTCATCTGACTGGCTGCCTTGCCTGCTCAGTGCACCAGGCTGTGACCGACAATCCAAATTTGCCTCCAGCGCCAAGGGGATCCACCTGCGAAACAAGAAGAAAATCAGGGCTGACCATGAATGGGGGTTTGGCGGATGTAAGACCGGAAAGCACCCAACCTCCATACTGTTTGTATGTCCTGCTCTGACAACCCGGCTGTTGCCGCAAAACTCGCTGCCCCTGTTCGGAAGGAATAGGTTCCATAATCGGCCACCGGCATAACCAAGCATGCCACGGCAGCCCGCATAACAGATGTAAACTGGTACCTGGTCAACAGTTGCCGCCCCCACATGTCTAAAAAGGGGGCCGGGTACCCGCGGACGTATGACGAGGTATGCCTCGACTGCATGCACGGGGCAGAGGTCCAGTCTCCCAGACCTGTTCAGTCTAACAACTTGGCCTCTACCTTTTTGGTCGGTTTTGGAGCGGTGGATCAACAGTGACATCTTCACTGGCCCAATGTGCACATCATTGATTTTAAGTGCCCTACCTGTAGTGTCCCTACTTGGCCACAAGTTTGCTTATGCGGAAGGCCCCAAAGAATGCTACCTTAAATACTGTTCCAAACAAAGAAACCTCGTAACCGTTGAAACAAACATGAGGGAGGGCACCGCAGAGGTCCAGCAGCACAGAGGGGGTAATGGGTGCCATTTGGTCAGGCGTATGGCCCTGCTCCCTTTCCCAGCTCTGTAAGAGGCGTCTGGCGAAGAAGCCCCTGTCAGGGGGTGGGTGCCCGGCTAGGTTGTTCATGAACCCCAATGCTGTGCCTGGTGCTGCCCCCCTCCACCTCAGGTGGAGGGCGAATTGGAGAATTTGTGGCTCAGGGATTGGGAAACCTAGTTCCCACCCTTGCACCAGCCGAAATTGGCAGAACGCCTGGCTTTTGTTCGAGGGGCCAGCAATTCCTGCACGGCGGAATAGAGTTCTAGGACCCAAGGCTCCACACTGATGGCGGCAGTGGCTCAGGATTCGCCCTGGCTCGAGGCACCAGCAAGTGGAAACGCTCCATCTGGAAGCGAGATAGGACGTCGGCAATCCGATTGTCAATACCGGGCACATGCCTGGCTTGGAAGAGTATATTAAAGTTTAGACAGGTGAGCACAAACGCCCTAACTAGCTTCATAAATCACGGGGAGCGGGAGGACCGAGTGTTTAGGATGTGCATGATGGTCAGGTTGTCGCACCCAAAAAGAACTGTGTGGTTTGCTAAGTCCTGCGGCCATAGGTGGACTGCGAGTACGATGGGGAAAAGTTCAAGGAAAGTAAGGTCTTTGGTGACCCCCGTCGCATTCCATTCAGTCAGCCAGGGGGCTGCCACTCACCTGTCCCTGAAAAACACCCCAAACCCTGAGCCACCGGCAGCATCGGAGTGCACCTGCAACTCTGCCTCTAGCAATAGCTGTTCCCGCCAGAAGCTGACTCCATTGAAATTTGCCAGAAATGTCACCCAAATCCCTAAGTCCTCTTTCATTTCCTTAGTGAGCCTAATATGGTAGTGAGGGGGGAGGTTGCCTGCCAACTTGGCAAAGAGGCGAGACAAGAAGGCCCGCCCCAGTGCCACCACCCTGCAAGCAAAATTAAGGTTCCCAAGTAGTGATTGGAGGTGGCAAACCGTTACCTTGGTCACTCTTAGGCACTCATCCACCTTGTCCCGGAGGGGATCAGCTTGTCCCGGGGCAGGCGGGACACGGATGCTGTCGTGTCAAGTTCTATCCCCAGATAGGTTAGCCTCGTGGCTGGCCCCTCTGTCTTCTTCAGTTCCAAGAGGATTGCCAGTTCGTCTGCCACCCGCTGGAAAGACCGCATCAGTTCCAGGCACTCACTAGTTCCGGCCCGTCCGATGAAGAGGAAATCATCCAGATATTTTGTGACCTCCCCAGCCTTGGCCTGCTGCCGCATAATCCACCCGATGAGGGTGCTGAACCTCTCAAATGCAGAGCAAGAGATGGAGCACCCCATCGGCATGGCCTTGTCGTAATAATACCACCCCTTAAAATGGAAGCCCAGAAGGGAGAAACTTTCCGGGTGGACTGGGAGAAGGCGAAAGGCTGACTTGGTGTTGCACTCGGCTAAGATGGCACCCTGTCCACATTGCTGGACCAGAGTGAGTGCCGAGTTGAATGACGTGTATTGGACCATGACAAGTTCCCTCAGAATGACGTCGTTCACTAAGCTGCTCTGCGGATGGGACAGGTGGTGAATCAAGCGGAATTCACCAGGGGCCTTTTTTGGTACCACCCCCAACAGTGAAATGACCATATTGGAGAAGGGGGGGGGTCGGGAAAGGGCCAGCAACCCTACCCTCAGCTCACTCCTTATCAATTTTTTTCTGGACCACGGTTTCCAGCCCAACCACCGACTTTAAATTGGGGGCCACCCTCTGCTGCTGAACATTCCCTGCCGGAATCCTAAAACCCCGTCTAAAACCCTCAATAACATAACCAACCTCTTCCTGGTTAGGGTGCCCTAGGAGGGGCAACTCAAGTAGGTCTGTTCTAACTGGTGTGGGGGCCCTTGCCTGGGCCGCTGGTGTTACCCCTGCCTGGTCCTCCCTTCCCTGATGCCCCGGGAGGAGGATGAATGTTTCCTTTTGCCCACGGTCTTGTTCATGAACACGCAGAGGCTGGATGGAACCCTGCACAGTTCGGGCAAGTGTGGCAAAATCTACAGACCGCCTGAGAGCACCTGCCGGACCGGCTATATTCCTAGCACTGGCTGGTGGTGTTAGCTGCCACCTTTCCCCCCTCCTCATGAAAGGACTTGGCTGCGGAGGTGACTCCACCCTTGGCCAACAAATGACCACTGTCTGAAGGCTGGGGGTGTAGGCCGCGTGGTGCCTGAATGCCTCATCGTACCTGAGCCAGGCCCTGGAAGGACCTACCTCGTACGCCCGCTGTATTATGTTGGCATACTTGAGGAGATCGGCAGCCTGCCCAGGAAATACCTGTATCATTATCCTGTGGTAAATAGAAAAGGCTGCAGTCCAACTGGATCAGTTCCTCTCCGCCTTAGGGTGCTTGAATCGTTCCTTTTCCTTTTTGTCCTCTTGTTCAGCAGGATCCACTATGGGATCACTAAACAGGAGAGCAAATATGTCTATATATTCCCTCCTCCAGATCAGTTATTATTATTATTATTATTAACAAACATTTATATAGCGCCAGCAGTGTACCTGGCACTTTACAAAGTAATAAAATAGACATGGTCCCTGCCCCTAGGGCTTACAATCTGAGAGACAGGAGCTGGGGGAGAGACTTAGGAAGGGGAACAGAGGGAGAGACAAGGGGTCTAACATTCATGAAGATGCGAGGTCTCAAGT
>QEPC01005108.1:4387609-4410426 GCA_003113815.1 Sphenodon punctatus
GCCGCCGCCTGGAGCGCAAGGTAGGCGATCCCTGGGTGGGGAGGTAGGGTGATCCCTGGGCTGGGGGGGTGTTAAACCACCCCCCACCCCAAGGATCACCCTAGTACCTGCTGGTGCGGGCTCCGGGTTGCCAGCGGTGACCTGGAGCCCGGGACTTTGGGGGGGGGGATTTTTTTTTTAAAGCCAGGCTGGGCAGGGTGGGTGATGTCCCCCCTTCCACCCGTGCAGCCTGGACTGGGGAGGGAAATTAAAGTGGGGGGGGGTTTGGAGCTTTTTTTTTACATTGCGGCCATTCATTTGAATGGCCGCAATGTAAAAAATCCGGTAGGGGGGAATCCGGTAAATGGGCCGGATTACCGGGTTTAATCCGATACTGCCGATACACCGAATACCAGCAGTATCGGATACCGGAAGATCCGGTAGTCCCACCCCTACCAGTGGACAAGCCCCATATTGAGCTTACAGGACTTGAATGGGCTTTTACTTGTGACTGTTGCACATTCCAGCACTCCCCAGCTGTTTATTCACAGCGGCGGGGGCCTTCTTTTTGTCTTTGCCCATCACAATGTTCCACAGTATATCAGCGGGGGAAGGGAAGGTGAGGGCACCCGTTGTGCGCAGTCCGTGGGAGGCCTATATGGGCCTGTCCCTGAAACACAGACTGTGGGCGCTGCTTTCTTTCTCGGCTACAGCCCTGGAATCAGTGGAGATAGCTCCGCCCCGATGTTTGCGTCCCACGTGGGCCCCCTCTACCAATTGCAGCTGCCGGGGTTCTCTAGCAACTCCAGCGGGGTTCCAGGTATTCCCGTGCCTCAGTGAGGCTGCTTCTCCACCCTGGGGCTTGCAGCCCTGGTGGCGCAGGAATCACCTGCTGCCATGTCAGTTGACTCTGAAGGTTCACACCTCCTATCCTAGGTGGGCACGGCAATGAGCCTGCCGCCCCCCACCTTTTGGGAGGGGCAGAGGCAATTCTTCCTGAAGCATCAAAAATATTCCCATCTAGAGGTAGGACTGATGGGGGGTTCTAGTGCCTGGATATTATCATTATATGTTGGGTACCTGATGTCTGGTGGTCCTGCATACATGCTCAGAGTTTTACTAATCTCCATATTTGGGGATGAGAAGGAATTTCCCCCCAAGTCAGATTGTCAGTTGACTCTGAAGGTTCACACCCTCCCCCGCCAGCCCCTACAGTGTGGTTGTAGCTCATGTGTTTTAGACATCTGGATGTTTCTTTTGTAAGTATGGTCCTTTTCACACAGATACTCTAACACTGATAAAATGGGTTTTACATTTTATTATACATGTTGCAGGGCTGCAGGTGTGCTCTATGGGTGCCCTGCAACATGTATAATAAAATGTAACACCCATTTTATCAGTGTTGGAGTTTCTGTGTGAAAAGGGCCATTGTTTCTTGTTTTTAAGACGTCAGTGTTATCTAGTATCTCCTGATCTCTACTTGTGGCAGATTTCTTGTTGGTGGATTTTTCTGTATAGGCAGTATGGGTCTATGGGAACCTGCACTGATTCGGGAGGCTGGACTAGATTAGGCCTGGTTTGAAAAATCAATTTCGATTTTGCTGGACCATCTTGTGCAGCCACGATTCTGTGCATAACCGCTGCTATACAAGAAAATGTCAGCCGCCATGCTCCCCACACCTGATGCTTCAAGCACTGCGTTAAAGCCCTGGATTTAGCTTCTATCCCTTTCTCTTTCCCTGACTCCTTTTTCTCCTGCCTTTACCCTATCCTCTACTGCTCCATCCTCTAGTGTTTGCATTTGCCTTTTCGCTGTCTCCTTACCAGCTGTGCCTCTCCCCAAGGCCTTCATCCTGTCCTTCTTAAAGTTCCTGGTTAAGACAGTTTTTCCCCCCAGACGGCCTATATATGACCTCCCACCAAATAATTTATATTTATTTATTACATTTCTATCCCACATCCTCCCGCACAATGGTGGCTCGGAGCAGCAACAACATATAAAAAATACAATAAAATACATAAAACAAGTATTATAATATTAAAAAGGCTAAATGCTACAGGCAATAAATAAATATACCCTCCCAACCCCCCCTACATTCCCCTGTCCCCGAAGGCCCGGCGGAACAAACAGGTCTTACATGATCTTCTGAAAGAGGGGAGATCCGGGGATAAACAGGCCTCCATTGGGAATGAGTTCCACAGCTTTGGTGCAGCCATTGAGAACGCCCTCCCCGCCGTTGCCACCCGGAATACCTGGGGGATGTCAAGTTGGGCATCCCTGGCTGACTGCAGGGGCCGTGAAATGACCCGGGGCCTGAGGCGGTCACGCAGATAAGCAGGTTCCAAGCCGTTTAGGGCTTTAAAGGTCATCACCAACACTTTGAATTGGGCCCGGTAGAGGTAGACTATAGGCAGCAGGTGCAGAGAACAGAGCACAGGTGTAATGTGCTCATGGCGACCCGCCCCCATTAGGAGACAAGCCACCGAATTCTGCAGCCTCTGAACCATCTTCAAAGGTAGCCCCACATAGAGTGCGTTACGGTAATCCAGTCAAGAGGTAATGAAAGCATGGATGGTGGTTGCCATGTCTGAGTTGGAGACATACGGCCGAAGCTGTTGCACCAGATGTAATTGGTGAAATGCTCCCCTCACCACAGCCTCCACCTGACAATCCAGGCGGAGCTGTGGGTCAAGGAGCACCCCCAAACTACGGACCTGGGCAACCAGAGGGGGGCAGATCCCACCAAAAATGGGAGCTACCCCCCCCCGGCCCTACCAACCAGCATCACCTCCATCTTATCGGGATTCAGCCTGAGTCGATTCACCCTCATCCAGTTCCCCACAGCCTCTAAACACTGGGTAAGCACTAAGACTGCCGGGCCTGGATCTTCAGAAAATGAGAGGTAGAGTTGTGTATCATTGGCATACTGATGACATCGTATGCCGAACTGTCTCATGACCTCCCCCAAGGGTTGCATATACACATTGAACAGGAGAGGGGACAGAACAGAACCCTGTGGGACTCCACACATGAGGTCCTGGGGAGAAGATGTATATTCCCCGAGAACCACCCACTGAGTTCTCCCTGCCAGGAATGATCAGAACCATTCAAGAACAATCCCACTCACCCCGGCTCGGTCCTGCAGCCTTGTCACCAACATCTTGTGATCAATTGTATCAAACGCCACCAACAGATCCAACAAGATCAAAATAGATGATCTGCCCTGGTCTAATTCACGGCGTAGGTCATCGATCAAGGCCACAAGTGCAGTCTCCATGCCAAACCCTGGATGCAAGTCAGACTGCAAGGGATCAAGAAAACCGACCTGGTCTAGATAAGTGGCACAATCCCTCTAACCTAGCAAGGTCCATGCTAAACATCTTCATTGCCTCTTTCCCTCCATCTCTAGGAGCCATTCTATGATTCTAAATGACCTATCCCAGGTCACTAACAACCTATGGCATAGCTAAGCACTGGATCTAGATGTCCTGGGCTAGTGTATCAACCCCACATGATTCTTCACCATTGGCTGTGTCCACATTGCAATTATGTGGGTTGTGAGTGACCATGCTCCTCAGCACATCAGTGGCTGTACTACTTGTTTGCCTCTGCAGGATAATGGGTGTCCCTACACATAACACTAGTCACTACGGCTGTGCATGGGGTTAAGTATTTGTACTTGCATTCTAGTATTTGTGTTTATTTTTATTTATGTCTTTGCGTATTCATTTCATTTTACCCACTGCTTGAAGAAAACGCAGTGAACAAGGGTTACTACACATGTGTTATTTTGGCACTGAAGTACAATGAAGTTCTGCCAGCCTGACAGGTCCATAAGGAAAGGAAAATGCAGTTAAAACTGCTGCTAAGTCTGCTACCAATTTTAAAAAGGGCACTGGTTTGGGAGAAGGTGGAGAATATGGATGGCTTGGTGGGCGGGTTGTTAGCTTAAGGAGGGTGGAAAGGGGCATGCATCTGGCTCAGGGAGGTATCTGGTTTGAGAGAGAGTGAGGCATGTAGTTAGCTTTGGAGAAGGGAGAATGGTGCAGGTGGCTGACTCAGGGGGAGTCTCTGGCTTGGGGAAGGAGAATGAGGCATGGTGGGCCTGGTTTGGGGGTGTCACTGGATTGGGGGAGTGCACACTGGTTTGATGGGGGAGAATGGGACATGGGTCTGACTCGGGGGTGTGTGTTACTGGCTCAGGGAAGGTATTGCTAATTTTAGGAATGGGGCATGGGACTAGGTTCAGGGAAGGTTGCTGATTTGGGGAGGGGAAATGAAGCATGGGACTGGCTCAGAGGGTTCACTGGCTTGTGGGAGGGGTCGTTGACTTGGGAGTGGGGGAACGAGTCTGTCAGGAACTTACCATTTCTCCCTGCCTGTGCTATGGTCTCCTAGGCTGGCCCTGGTTCAGTGTGTTTTGTAAGCCTCCCCAAGCTGCTCTTGAGCAGGAGGGGGCGGGGTAGAAAAATAGTAAAAATAAATAAATAAAAATGTTGGAGACTGTAGTTCTGAGACAGTAGCATCCCCTGCAGGCAGGGAGGGATCACTACAGGCTCCCAAGCAGACAGCAAAGCTGAGAGTCAGAGAGCAGCCCTGCTCCAGGCTGACAATGTGCTGCAGTTTCTAGGGTCCAGGTTGAGAGCTCAAATACCATGTTTTCCAGGAAATCTTCGGTTCACTCAGAGCCTGAATGCACAGCCCTAGTATTTGTGTTTCAAATATGAAAACAGAAAAATAGCCTTTGTATTTATTTGTGTCTTGCAGAAACCCAGAAGCACAGTCCAATCCAGGTAACTGCTGAGAAGACCCATTGTGCAGCCAGTACTGTGGTACACTCTTAACACCTGCTCATTGCCACCATCCTGCCATGTGACATTGAACAGCCATGCCACCATAGAGACATGGGAACGTTTGAAGTCACTCTACTTCCCTTGCCCCTAAGAGGGAAGATGGGTGGAGGACCAGAGGAGAGCAGTGGTGAGGTGACCTGACAGCATGGAGGTAAGGCAGATCAGGGGCAGCAGGGATACAAGGGTAGCAAGGATGTGGGGAATGGGGCATCAGGAAGATGGGCAGAGGAGCAGTGGTGGTGGTGGTGGGGATGGGAATATCCAGGACAGGGAGAACGAGGCAGCAGGAGCGTGGGTAGAACAGCAGTGGTGGGGAAAATGGATAGGCATTCCTACCATAGGTGTACACTTTCTAGAGGCTTGGGGGCATGAGCCCCACTATTTTCAGTGAACCTCCCCACATCCCGAAGCAGGAGCATAGCTAGGTGGCATGAACCCTGATGAAGAAGATAGAGTGGGCCCCCTGGTGGGGCAATCCATTCCAGTGTGCATGTGCATTCTACATGTACGTGGGCCCTTGAGGTATGTGGCTTCCAGTGCAGATGCACCTATTATAACTACACCCCTGCCCTGGAGTTTTTAATATTCAGGCTCCTAAATAGTCTGAGTTTTTTGCTGATTTTCTTCTTTAAAAAGTCGTGAAATTTTGTCCCTTGCCCTAAAATTTGTAAAATCATATGCCTACGGTGTTACGGAGGAACATAGGGTCACACACGTGTAACACATGCCCACATATAGACTACAAGCCTGGTAAATATGTAATGCAAAAGGTTCCACATGTATGTAATGTTGCAATACGTGTAGACAACAAGTCTTGTTAATGTGTAATACAAAAGGTTCCACATGCATGTAATGTTACAATGGAGAACTGAAAAACCCATATCACAGCTTTAACACGTGACAAGCTCCAGGAAATACAAAGAGAGATAAAGGATGGGTATTGAGGACTCTTGCCAGACAGCTCTGTTGAGATGTAGATTGACTTCCATGTTTGCCTGGGTTGCCTACGTGACCGACCCCACGATCCCCCAAAGGCGGGAACAGACACAAAGAAGGAGGAAGAAGGAGGAAGACTATTTAAAGTGGCCAATGAGTCACCTTGAGGCTCTTCTATCCTAAAGCTATCTTGAGAGCTGATCTACATGTGAAAGCCTGCCTGCCAGCAGCTAGGCTGGAGAAACATGAACGGAGAAGAGGATTTTGCTCTTTACCAACTAAGAAGACAGTGCCCAGTCATTCTATCTTTATGACTGAGGAACAAGAAGCTTATGGACCTTTATAGGGTAAGATGCCTATGTAGGAACTCAAACAGTATAGATCAGGAATGCGTTATGCTTACCTTTGATTTCTAGTAACCACTCTGCATCAACTATCTTGCTTATGTAATCAATAAACTTACTTCTTATCTTTATGAAGAAGTGTCTGTGTCTAACATTGGAACACAAGTGAGCAACAAGAGCCCTCAAGCTCTTGTGAACCCAGAGAGTAAAGAGTCTGTAAATGGGAAGGATCGGGCCCTTGGGTGACAAAGGAGTTTCATTGTGGCGCACTTGAATTAGCCAGAGAGAGAAACTTTAGGGTGCAGTCAGACGTGTGTTTAAATCACACAGCCACGGCGGCGGCATAGTGCGATTTAAAGAACCCCGCACTTCCGGGTTAGTGTGAATGCGGTGAGCGCGCACATTTCCACTTAGCCCGAATGTTTGGAGTGCGGTTTGAAAAGCTGCTCCGAGCAACTTTTCAAACCGCACTCCATTCGGGCTAAGTGGAAATGCACGCGCTCACCGCATTCACACTAACCCGGAAGTGCGGGGTTCTTTAAATCGCACTATGCCGCTGAGGCGGCTGTGCAATTTAAACACACGTGTGAATCCCCTAATTCAAGAGAGCTGTGCACAAGGGAAACTGAGTCACTCAAACGTGGTAAAGTGGGGGTGCAGACCTCCAACCCGTGACAGTGGTGCCCCAACGAGTAAAGGTAACGCTCAGCTTGTGGACCAATGTGTAGAAAGTAGAGGAGCATACCCAGCTGACTGGACTCCTCTGAGGGGAGTAACTCCCAAACCTGCAGAGTCTGAAAGCCCCAGGAGTCAATAAGCAGATCCTTGAGCAGAGTGCATTAAGTTTGTTGTTTTAATTTTAATTTCGGGCCAGGGAAAGTGACAAAATTGGGCTACCAAAGCACTTTCACCACCTGAGAAAGTCAGAGCTGAGCAGGGAAGCCCGACACAGAGGTCTCGAAGCAGAGGGGAAAACTAAAAGGCAACTGAAGCAGCTGATCCGGGAGTTTGAAATGAGCACGAATGGAACGGATGGGAATGGGGCGGTGGCAGCAAATTCTCCTCCGGGCCCCTCTCCATTCTAAAAAGTTGTGAAATTTTGCCCTTTGCCCTAAAATTTGTAAAATCATATGCCTATGGTTCCTATAGGGATACATGTTTAGTATCTCTCACATTAAAGCTCTTTATCTTGTTCTGACTACTTGTATCTCTTACTTACAGGATACAACTTAGTATCAATTCTATTGTGTCAATTCCACTTGTGTATCAATAGCAGGACTTCCTTTAGCAGATACAAGGTACCATTGCTGTTTCTCCTCCATGGTAATAAGTCGAGCTCCCGTGTTTATGTTGCCACCTGCAGGACTCCCCCTGGTTGGCAGAGTCCATAGGGTGGCAGCATAACAGAGCAACATGAATATTGACTCAAACTGCTCCCCTTCAGATGATGATGTCACAATTAGTACCATCACATTGATTTGCCCCGTGATTAACATTACATGTAGAGAGAGACACTCCGTGTGGATAAATATGCTTGAGTGCAGTGCATCTTGAACCAGCACTCACCCTGTGCTTTACCCAGAATGCATTTGTCCATACACAGTGGGGAGCTCAGCTTCTGGGCTGGCAGGTGCCATGATGACCCATCAGTCTCCTAATTGAAGTGTGGATGCAGCAACAGACTCGAAGTCCCTTGGGTCTAGGGTCGCCTTGTTTTCATACCTGTACTTAGGTTAGGTGGTGTGAATAAAACACTATCTTCTCTCTCTCTCTCTCTCTCTCATCCATCCCACAAAAAGCAGTCTCAGGGCTTAAAAGAAGACTCTTTAGATTTAAGATTAGAGCTAAACTGAGCACCCATCCATTGAATATGAACTACCCATTTTTGGACCATGTAATAGGCACTACTTGCATAGATCTGACAATTTAAAAAGGGCAAAAAGTAAGAGAGTGTGTGAGAGAGAAGAATGCCCACTCATTTTATAAGCCAGCTGTTTGAAAGGGGCTTGGGCAAATAGAGACACCATAGAACCTATGCAACTTGAGCTGTGAAAGCAGGAGGGACTCCTTCATTATTAAAAGCAAAACAGAGGGACTTCTCCCTCATGGGTTCTCTGGTGTTTGTTCAGTTTCTTTGCCTATAGGAGGCTTGAACCTCCAATCTTCTTTTCAAAGCACTAGCAGGAGAGCTACCAGAGTAACCATTAGCTATACTTATCTACTTCAGTTATGAGGATGGGCCCTGTATATTGGTCAAATAAACAGTTTACAGTTTGCACCTTGAAAGGGCCCTTCTGCTGTGTCCCAGCTGTTCTCCTTTGGGACAGCTGTGCCAAGGGTTCTAGGCTCTCTGCTTACCCAGCCCCTCTAACAGCTGGACACCCCCCATTCATCCCAACCCCACCCCCCACTATTAAATCCAAAATAGGTAGGCAAGTACTCATGTCCATTGCAGATATAAGGTCAGGTACTCGAAGGGCTATCTGAAAATTCAGATATTATGCATGGATAATAAATTCACTACTCAAAGATCTCTCTTTGGTCTGATCACCTGCTGATCACCCCTTCCGGGTGCTTTGTGCTATGGTGTAGTAGGAAATCATATTAACAAGGCCTTCTAAATTGAATGTCGTTAACTTGCTTAATAGGCACTTCGGGCAATTTGAGGATTTTAGGACTTGCAATGGCTCTTTATCTCACCCAGGGGGTAAATAATAGTGATGCTGACAACACTCTCAGCAAACAGGCCCTTCCTTAAAAAATAGGAGCAGTGAGATGTTTTGGTTGCCTCTCTGCAAATAGGCAAATTAAATCAACACCACCCTTTCTATACATTTTTTTTCAAAAGCCAGTGCCACTTAACTCCTCATACACTGACTATTCCTTTGAATGAGGTGAGCAGAATTAGGCTTTGAACCTCTAAAGGAATGATCAAGAGGCACATACACACATTAAAACAATTTTAAACGTGGTTGAAAAGATAGCCGCTGCCCCACTGAGCTTACAATTGTGGCTTGCAAAGTTGGTTTGACAGTCAAATATTTTATTTCTCTCTCTCTCTCTCACTCACACACACACACACACACATGCCTGAAAGCTGTTCCAAGTTTGCAAACTCCAGTGAAATAGCTAGCTTTGTTTAGACCACTTGTAGCAAAATATTCTGCATAATTTCACTGCATTGTTGGCAGTGGCAGTGGGACAAATTTGTGTGCTGCTGCCTTCAGAGTGCTTATTGAAGGGTATTCTTTCAAATCACTACTGAGTGTTTGTGTTGCTTTTTAGCACACCCCTCCACTGAACAGCCAGTACATATGCCTCTCGCTCACTCTCTCTCTCTTTTTCTTGGCACCGGGACAACTCCTCCACTGTCACTACCCTGTAGTTGTCAGCTGGCACAGGAATTCCAAGATAAATGAAGGTGTTGTAATCAGGAGAAAAAATATTGTGTCCTTGTGGTGTTGACGATGATTGCAGCTCAGCTCCTCAATGACCACAAGTTGAGCTGCATATTTCTTTGCAGAAATATGCCCGCACTGGTAACATAGCAGGCTTCTCATTGAATAGATACTTTAGCTCCTTCAATGCAAGCCTGGGGGCTGACAAAGTGCCCTTGATGAGCTGGGTTACACTGGGCGAGCAGCCATGACAAGCGGCACACAGTTCCAGGGGGCTGTACGGTACAAATACAGGCATGCTGGCCATGAGTTTCTCCTGAGCTTTTGTGAAAGCCAAGTGCTGATTATAACAGACAAGGTTTTGGCAGAAGAATGTCTGTAAAAGAGGCAAAGCTATTGAATAAAGCTCTCCTAGGCCCAGACATATTTCAGAAACCACAACGGCAAAATGAACCAAGGAGGTAATTGACAAATATGCCTGGGACCCATAAAGAGCGGCTCAGGAGAGAACAAGCTGACATTCAGAGACAAATGAGTGTCGCTGACTTTTGCAGCATGAGCTGCAGTCTCCTAAGATTGGATGCTGTTCTCAGGGCTGGCCTAAGGCTCTTGTTCCAGTTTAATTCCTCTTGCAGCCGGTACAAGAACATGAGCCGACTGCACAGACAGGTTTGTTTTTTTGAACTGGCTTAACTCTCTGCTTAAACCAGTCTAATGTAAGAACCACTGTACTGGGTCAGACCATGATCTAGCCTGTATCCTGTCTCTGAAAGTGGGTAAAAACAGAGAGGACGGTGGCCTGCTGTGGTCCCTTTTGCCCTGTGAGCCACTGGCACTTTTGTTGAGGCATCACCTGGCATTGCCCCGGGCCGTGTTGGTGGGAAGTCCAGGCTCTGAACTCAGAAAATCTCCGAGGCCGCAGCCTAGACTAGGGCAAAGTGGGCCACAGCGGGCTATCACTTTTGTTGTGGGCCGCCATGACCCAGGCCGTGGCTGCTGTGGCCACATTGGCCAGCCACCTTTGGCGCCCATTGACTGCCCTTCATGGTTGGAGGGTGGGAGGAAGAGGGCTGGGTGCAGTGCAGAGGTGGGGCTGTTGTGGCACCCTGGCCATGCAGTCAGTGGGGCAGCAGCCTAGCTGCGGGCACGTATGTTTGGCGCCCTGACCTAGCCTGGACCAGGCCCACCGTGGAGTTCCACCCCAGGCTGGACGCTGCCGTCACAGGTGTTTTTTACCTCACAACTCACACCAGACACTTCAGAGAAAGAATACAAAGCAGAGCATCTATGGGGTGACCCATACCCTCTTGTTCACTCCAATTCAATTCAATTTCAGTTTATTGTTTAGCCTTAGGCCATCACAGTACATTTAACAAACAAACAAATAAACAAACAACATTTTAAAAGCAAACCAAATATTTTAAAACAATAAAACTAGTATTATTTACATACCATTAATGTCATAATACCCAATATCATTTCCTCCCCCGATTACTTACATAAATATACAAAAAAACAAAACAAAAAAACAAGCCTTTCTGCCCTACTCACTAAATTGAAAATCGCAATTTAAACCTTTATGTTGCTTAATGGAATAAACACAAAACAGAAATTGTGCCACTTTTTCAGTGATCCCTCTAGTAGTATCCCCTAGGAGCATAGTCACCATGGCCTCCTGCGAACTACCTAACCTTTCCCCCACCACTGGCAATATTAATTTTCCACGAAGATCCTCATAGAAAGGGCAATCAAGTAAAATATGACTCACTGACTCGATCTGTTTTAAAGGGCAATGACAAAAACGCTGCGCCAAGGGAATACCATGATATCTCCCCTGCGTCAATGCCGAAGGGAAATAGTTTGCTCTAGCCAAAAAGAAAAGTCTTCTCTTCTTGTTCACTCCTGTCTTCAACAATCAGAGGTTTCATCCTCCAATTTGGTGCGCAGCCGATCCAATATGAACTTATCCAAACCTTTATTGAACCCAGTTCTATTGACCTTGACAGCATTCCATGGCTATGAGTTCCACAGGTTAACTGTCTGTTGTATGAAAAAGAAATTAATTTTGTTTATTTTAAACCTGCTGCCTGTTAATTTAATTAGGTGTTCCCTAAATCTAGGATTACAAGAAAGGGTAATTAAAAACACATTTATTTACTTTCTCCATTCATAATTTTATAAACATTTGTTATATTCCCCCCTTGACTGTGTATGTTTAGCTCAATGAAGCGAAGATTAAGGGGAGACATGATACCAGTTTTCAGACGATGTCCAGAAACTCTTCTCCATTTCCAAAGCGAGCAGGACTAGGAATGAAGGGCTCAAATTGCAGGAAGTTAGATTTTGGTTAAATATCAGGAAAATCTCCCTAACAGTAAAAGTGTGGCAATGGAACAAGGTGCCTAGGGACGTTGTAGGCTGTCTGTCACTGGAGGTTTTCAGAAGAGGCCATCTGTTGGGGATGTTCATCCTGTATCCAAGCAAGGGTTTGGACTAGATGACCCTCAAGGTTTGGACTAGATGACCCTTCCAACTCCATGATTCTATAAGCCAAAAGGTATTATCTTCTAAGCCTCACTAATATGGAAGCTGTTCCAGACCCTTGATCATCTTTGTTGCCCCTCTCTGAACCTTTTCCATTTCTCCTATCTTCATTCTGAGGTGGAGAGAACAAAATGGCACCCAGCATTCATGGTTTGAGTGCACTGTGGCTTTCTATAGGGGCATTAGGATAGTTTTCATTTTATTTTCAATCCCTTTCCTAGCAGGGAAACCCTTTCCCTCCCAGGGGCCATTTTGAAAATTAGTACAAACTCCAAGGGCTGTATACAAGCTGGGGGTGGGGGGTGCTTAAGGGGTGCTCTCAGGATGAGGAGGGTCTAGATCATGGATCTGTTCCTGAGCCTTATGTGCATGCCCTCCTCTCTGCTCCCTAACCTGGAGTCCAGTCTTTCAGTGCTTGGGGATAGGATGGAACTGAATCTGGGGGCCAGATCCAGGAACTGGAAAGGGGTCCAATACATATTATTCATGGGCTGCATTTGGCCTCTGGATCCGAGGTCCTCCATCCCTGGTCTATAGTAAGATCAGTTCTGCAGCTAACTAACTTCAGTTGATACAGTTTATGCCAGTTTAGTGCATGAGTGGACAGCTAAGAGACCTGCCCTCACTGGACATTCAGGCATCTGCACGCAAACCACTATACTCATGAGGAGGACACTGCCTTCTTCAAGATACCCACCTCCAACATGCTAACGACATGGGATTTGGGGTATGTGGACATCATGAGATTGAGGCACTCTTAGTGGGTAATTTCCCTCCGGCAATCACACAGGAGGAGATACGGGACAGTAATGACATGGCATCTGGACATTCTGAGGATATGTGACATGGAGCAGCAACATGCTAATTACATGGGCTGTCAGCATGAACCCAGAAGGGGGCATGAGATCGTGACATGATATCTGTGGACACAGCAAACTCAGTACCATAGACCAGTTTAGGTTTAAGCTGCAGTGTGAGCAAGCCTGAAAGTCCTGATTGCATGAGAAATGTAAATAGAGAAGAATCTCAGCTTCAGTTATTGAGAAAAAAAATGAACATTGCAGCGCTTGTGTTTGCAGGGAAGACTTGAAAATGTGACATGGGTGTAACTGAAATGCTCAGGGGCCAGATGGCCAATGAAATGAGCCCCAAACTGATTACAATTTAAAAATCTCATGAATTTTCAAGTCAGTCTCATGATTTTTGAAGTAGGCCTGACTCTTTATGTTTGGATGCTTATTGTTGTCAGTGCTGAGATGTTACGAAGGATAAACAATGCCCCCCCAGCTCATTTGGAGACACCATGGGCTCTCTCCCTGCCCCCGGACCCTGCCGGGCTGCATGCTCAGGAAATCTCTGAGGACACAGCCTAGGCTCAGGGCTGCCCATGTGGCCCAACGCGGGCTAGCACATGTGTTCAGCCCTGCCGTATCCACCTTGGGGCAGGGGCCGCCTTGCCTCCCAGTCATGGAGGCAGCCTCCACACACGTGGCTGGCCCCGCATGGAGCACACCAGATTTTTTGGAGGTGCTCTGTTCAGGGCCATGAGTAGCCGCTGCGTGGTTCATGGGGACTTACTCCCCAGGCACCACCTTCAAACGAGCACGTGGACAGATGGCTGGGGTAAAGTTGTTGTATTGGATTCAAAGGCATCTCGCTTGAGTTTCCAAGTCAAGACAATACTTCTAAAAGGTGTGGGTTTGTTTCAATGGTAGCGCTGCAAATGTTAGGAATGCTGCTTGAAGAGTCAGTATGGCTACCGGCGAACTCACCTCTCGTCAGAGCATGTCAGAAAGAAGAGGAAGCATCTAACTAAGTGCCTTGAAAGTGTGTGTGGGGGGGGAGGGGATCAAGGACTAGCCAGCAGGGGGTGCTGTCATTAAGATGTGGACAGGCCTTTAACAACACATGGGAACATTGCATGGCACTACATGATTGATTTTCAGGTACCTAAAGGGGAGGTCCAGCTTTCAAAAGTTTGGCAAACACTTCACTGCACAGCCTGCTCAGAGGGGGCATTCAGCAGCTATTTCTAAATTTAATTAAGCCCAAGCGCGGCAGACATTACTCAGGCAAGGCTCAGGTGTCTGAATAAGGAGTTCAGTATTATCCCTCCATTTTCATTATAGCTTGCAGTTCACCTTTGAAAAAGTAGACCCTCGACTCAACAGTTGGGCTGAGCATACCCAATCTCCTGGCTTTTTTGCTTTCCATGAATTAATTTTTATTCAGCTCTCTCTACTCACATGGGAATAAGTGTGCACATGAATAATGCATGCACAGGCCAGGGGCAAAGAACTGTGGGCTCAGAAATCCTTGCAAAATTAGAGGATGCACATTGTACCATGCAGAGATACTTGGCGCACAGCTCTTTTTCAAGGGCAGGCCAGTAAGTGAAAGATTCTTTTACAATACACTTTTCAAATTGCCTTCAAATTGAAAATAAAAAGTTTGAAACTTTTTCCATGAATTGCAATGTTGCAAAATGTCAAAACAACATGTTCTGGACACTTTGATATTATGAAACTTCTTGTGGCATTAAAAAAAATAAAAATAAAATCCAAACTATCAACAAAGTTTTATAAAACAATTTGGGGGATGTTAGAAACTGAAGATTTTGTTGACGTTTTGATGTAAAACTTATGGCAGGGGTGGGAAACTTTTTCCTTTTTAGGGGACACTTTGAAAATTGGTACAAACTCCGAGGGATGCATAAGAGTTGGGGGGGAGGTATTTAAGGGGCGCACTCAGGAAGTGGAGGGTCCAGTTCATTGATATGTGCCATGGATCTCTCCTCTATCGGGGTGTTTTCAAATGAGATGCTACCCTGCGTGTCCACCCAGGAGCCATGGAGCCGACCACCTGTCTGAAAGAGGAGCAACTGAATGTGCGCTCCCGTGAGCTATGGAGTACCCATTCGTGACCATGCATTGAGCACTGCCAGGAAATCCAGAGTGCGGCTAGAAAAATGTATGGTGGCCACTTCTGTGACTGGGGTACTCACTCTGGGAGCCACTTGTTTGAACTGCTTCTCGCTCACTCCCCCAGTGTGGGTGCTCTGTGGGAGTGCCACTCAGTGGCCATGCCCCCCTCCATTACCCTGCTTATTTAAAAACACCCTCGTGTTTTCATGCACTCATCTCTGCTTCCTTACCTTGAGTGTTAGAGGGGAGAAACTGGATCCAGGGTCATTCAGTGCTTGAGGGCAGGATTCAGGAACTGGATCCAGAGTCCAGAGCCAGGAACTTGAAAAGGACCATATAAAAATTAGCTTTGGGCTGCATTTGGCCCTCAGGCCTGAGGTTCCTTGCCCCTGCCTTATGGACTCCCATTTTTAATTGTCCTTGATTATTTTGCTTGGACTGGATAAAGTGTTTGCTGTGTTGCCAACTCCCATGATTTTATTACCAGTTTTCTAGTATCTCATACATTCCTTACAGTTTCTTTCCTTTCCTTTCTTTCTACAGATAAAAGCTTAAAAACAAGGCCCATTTCTGTAAGGGTCTAAAATGATGAGGCTAATGTTTATATAGTTTCAGCACTGAACAATCATTAATGAGAGACAGGTCCTTGCCCCGAGGGGCTTACAATCTAGGGGAGACAAGGGAGAGGGGAACACAGAGAAAGATAGGGATTCACTGAATTTGCAGTACACATGCTACAGTTAATCTAGGGGAGACAAGGGAATGGGGAACATAGGGAGAGATAGGGATACAAAACAGAAGACAAATATAAAATTGTTTTAAATCTCTAATTTTGGGGCCCTTGATTTATGATTTTAAAAGGCTGGGGTGGGCAAAGCTGCACTTGTCAACTTTCATTTGGGAGGCTCAGGCTGCTTTTAGACGAGTCTTCTATCTTCACAGATTTCTCCATTCACTTTCAGCAATCTCATGGGGGCACTGGGAGTTTAGATGTACCTCCCTGCACTGGAAGTCGCTCAGCCGCCATTGGAAACAGCAGCGCTGGGCAGCTCGCACATTCTTTTAAAATCTGGATTTATCACACTCGATATCGAGGGCCTCTGTTTTCGAGGGCAGCTTGCACATTCTTTTTAAATCCAGATTTGTCAAAGCTCAATATGAGGGCCTCCCTTTTGTGAGGCCACACAGACAGAAGCGGAAAGTATTCCTGTTTGGCGTTGTTGCTGGGAGCAATTGATGAAGAGTTTTGTAAGTCTATGGCAATTTTTGTGTCCTTACTGCCACCCAGCAACACAATGGACCAGGCTCCTTCTTTGAAATCAATATTGAGGTTTGACAAATCTGGTTTTAAAAAGAATGCGCGAGCTGCCCGGCTCAGCTGTTTCCAATGGTGGCCACTGGCCAGGTGACTTCCGGTGTGGGGAGGCACGTCTTAACCCTGCCCCCCCTGCCCACCGAGATTGCTGAAATCCGCAAAGATAGGAGTCGCATCTAAAAATGTGCTCAGTCTCAAAAGTGCTATGAATGCAGCAGAGAATACAAACTTAGCCCAGTGAAAATGCAAAGGATGGGGATTTAGGAAACCTGGCTTTATTGTTACTCCTGACTTAACCTCAGTGTGGGTATAATCCTCTACTTATTGAAGTCAATTGCAAACCTCTCATTGACTTTAATGGTGGAGGACTGACCTGCCTATTTGATTTCCCCCACCTATAAAATGGAGACAATGATATTTTCCTTTTTTTGCAAAATGCTTTGTTGTCTATAGAGATACAAAGGGCTATAAAAGTGCTGAATAGTATTATATCCAGCTCCAAGATAGGCATATACAATTTCTATGGAAGCCAGTGCCAGGCAAGTTGCTTTCTCCATTCTGCTAATGCAAATCCAGAGACAATGGGTGCAAACAGATGGATACAGAGGCTACATGCCTCCAGAGCTGCTCCAAGGAGTCCACCCCCACATCCGCTTGCTCCAACCCTGCCTGGGTCCTCTTTAGACGGACCCGGCGGTTTCCCTGCCCCCACGCCATCCACACCATACAGCTGCACATCTAGCAGGGCACTTTTAAATAGACCGGCCAACCTGGGGGTGAAGCAGGCTGGCATGGGCAGAACCACGGCTGACGTCCATCCATCTAAAAGCACTCCACGGTTTGACCTCAGCAGAGGGACTCAGGATTTAAACTGTTGTGAAGGCAAAGAGGAGCCTGCTCCATTGTGTGGCTGGGTGGCAGCAAAGACACAAACATTGCCAATTAGACTTACAAACCGCTTGATAAATTGCTCCCACCAACAATGGCAAACAGGAATGGTTTTCTCTTCTGTCCATGTGGCCTCACAAAAGGGAGGCCCTCATGCTCAGTCCTCACTGAGGAGCCATGCGATTTGTTTTCTTTCCTCCAGCCTTTGAAGAACTATCAAGGAGGTGGCTTTTATGGTTCATTTATTAGCCAGGCTGCTTTCCTGGGTCTTCAGCAGCAGCAGCTCTGAATAATGTCTTTAAGTTAATTGCAATCCTCATAAACATGGGCCTGGCTACTGGGATCTCTCAGGGAAAGACGTGCTCCGATGCTCACATTACATACTGTGGGTTGGGAGTAGGGTTGCCACTTATGTCTATTTTCCAGGCCACTTATGAAAAATACATGCTGCAGGGCATGCACTGGTGTCAATGCAGGCCCTGAAACATGTATTTTTCATAAGTGGCCTGGAAAAATAGATATAGGTGGCAACCCTAGTTAGGAGCAATGTTCAAATTAATGACTGACCTCTGCAGCACCTCTGAAAAAGACGATGAGATTAAAAAGTGGTGGCCTGGAAATGGGTCATCTAAAGGGTGGTTTATTTTAGTTATTTCTAATTCTATTTTTTGTTGTCAGCCACCCTGAGCCTTAAGGATAGGGTGGGGTATAAACCTAATAAAATAATAATAAAATAATAATAATAATAAATCAGCAGCCAGGTTTTCCAGAGTGTTGATGCCTAACAGCTCTGACATAAGCAGAGGCTCCTGGGAACGCCACACATTTGACAACTAAGCCACTAGTTTAAATAGGGGTTGTGGGAGCCGACGAGAGTTATTTATTTATTTAGACTGGTATCTTGCCCTACGCCCTGAGGCTCACGGTGGCTCACAATAAATACAAATATAAAATGCATAATTAAAAACCCATACAAGTCAAAACACCCCTCTCCCAATCTATGAATGCCCTCCCAAATAAAAAAGTCTTATGCTGCCCCCGGAAGACATTCAAACTAGGGCTTAGGCAAACCTTCAAGGGAAGGGAGTTCCAAAGCTGTGGGGCAGCTACTGAGAATGCCTCATATGAAACTGGGCCAATGATGGAACCGGCAAGAGTGCACCCTCGGCAGATCTTAAGGGCCGCAAAGGAGCATAAGGAGAGAGGTGGTCTTTCAGATATGTAGAGCCCAAGCCATTTAGGCCTTTAAAGGTAAAAACCAACCCCCTCAATTGTGCCCAGAACGCTATTGGCAGCCAGTGCAGACTCTGGAGCACCGGTGTAATGTGCTCTCGGCAACCCACCCCCATCAAGAGGCAGCTGCTCTATTCTGCACCAGCTGGAGCCCCCGAACAGTCTTCAAGGGCAGCCTCACATAGAGCACATTGCAGTAGTCCAGCATCAAGGTAATGAAGGCATGGATAATGGTGGCCAAATCCATGTTGGAAAGGAAGGGGCGCAGCCTTCTCACCAGATGGAGTTATTGAAAGGCACTCCTGACCACAACCGCAATTTGACCTTCCAGGCACAGCTGAGGATCCAGGAGCATCTCAAGGCTACACACCTGAGTAGTGAGGGGGAGGCTGGACCCCATCAATAATGGGAGTCCCAATCCCCCCCCGCCACAAGGCTGGTCAACCATCATCAACTCAGTCTTGTCTGGATTCAGCTTCAGATGGCTCACCTAGCCGCCAGACACTGGGTAAGAAAGCACCGAGACAGCAGGGCCTGGGTCAGATGAAAAAGATAAATAGTTTTGGGTATCATCTGCATATTGAAGGCAACACACTCTAACTCTATGCACGCTCTCACCCAGCGGCCTTAGATACATGTTGAACAGGAGGGGAGACAGGATGGAACTCTGTGGGACCCCACAAGAGAAGGGGCAGGGAGAAGAAGAACAATCGTCCCTCATCACCTGCTGAAACCTTCCTGACAGGAATGAACCGAACCACTCTAGAGCTGTCCCATGAACCCCTGTCAGGTCCCGCATCCGTGTCAACAACACCTCATGGTCAACTGTATCAAAGGCTGCTGAAAGATCTAAAAGGTACAACAGGATACAATATCCTCTGTCAATCTCTTGGCTAAGACCGTTGACTAACGCCACAAGTGCAGTCTCAGTGCTATACCCACGAAAACCAGACTGACATGGGTACAGGGATCCAATTGTATCTAGATGTCCCTGTAGCTGCCTGTCTAAAAAGGGAAAGTTAGAATGGGATGATAGCTGCCCAAGGAGTCAGCATCAAATGATGTTTTTTTTGAGCAGGAGCCGAACAACTGCCATGTTGAGGGCATCTGGTACCCTGCCCTCCCAAAGGGAGGCACTGACAGTCTCAGACAGCAAAGACCCCAGTCTCTCACAGCTGGCTTTCACCAACCAGGATGGACAAGAATCTAATTTTCAACTGATTGCCCATATTGCCTCAAGGACATCACCTGCCTTGGTGGGTGACACCAACTGAAACTGATAAAAAAAAACAGGTATCCTTTAGCTTTTGAAAGTCTTGGTGCTTGTTGTTCCTTGTGCCCAAGGAGAAGATGTTGAGCTGTCAAAGCCTGATCTAGCAGTGGTGCAATCCAGGGAGCAAGGGCAGAGGACTGCAAGTTACAAAACTTGTGTTCAGTTTTTGACTTGAGGCAGTTAAATCAGCTTATCCTAAACTCACTTGTATTTTGGAACCATTTGCACGTGAAGTGGCTCGAACTGACAGTATTCTGGAGTAGGAGTCGAAGTATGCACTCTTGTAAAATTCGGAGTACATACTCCAGTATCTGCCAAGTGAATCGCTTCCATGTTTGGATGGCAAATGTGGTATGGAAATCATTGCTACATTGCCGCGCACACATCATGTACTGTGAACTCTATGGGCCTCGTAACCCGGTGAGAGAGGGGTATGAGAAGGGAGTGGGTTAGGGTGTGTGTGAGGGCTTCTCCTTGGTGAGAGGGGGGTTTGCCCCTGGGGATAGGGCAATGTACCCCCTAGTGAGAAGGGAAGATATGGAGGTGGGGGGAGGGTCTCCCCCTCCAGCCTGGTGAAGCATCCTGGGGGAGGGTAGTCTGGGGGTGGGGGGTGGGCGGGAAGAGCAGGGTGTGTGTGTTTCGCTATAGAGGTCATGACAGGCCAGGGGATATACGGTCCTTGGGGGAGGTCGGTTCTAAGTGTTTAGTCCCTGTCCCACTCTCTTGCCTCCCAGTAGGAGGTGTGGTGGTCAAGAATGAGAGGGCCCCTAGCCCTGTTCTGATGCTGTTGAACATGAGGTCGGTGGTAAACTAATCATCTATTGTCCTGGAGCTGATCTTGGACCAGGCAGCCGACTTTGTGTATCTCACGGAGACCTGACTGGACACTGAGTTGAGGCCTATCTTGGCTGACCTTGTTCCAGCTGGGTTTTCTGTGCTGCATCAGCCATGGCTGGAGGGATGAGGTGGGGAGGGTGGGGGGTGTAGCCGTCATTTTTAAGGAGTGGTGGTCTGTTTGGCAGTATCCAGTGCAGAACCCACCAGATATAGAGTGCCTTCATCTGGTGTTTGATTTGGTTGGAGGCAGTATAGGGTTGCTGTTGGTATACCATGCATCTACCTTTCTGGCTGCATCCCTACATCCGAATTCTGAATTTTATTAGACGGCTCTCACTTGTGCCATGGCCCAACATCAATTTACAAATGTATAGAGAGTAATATCACTTAATAGATTAAATATATCACAAATAATACATAAAAACATAAAATTAATTGTCCAGATACAACATAGCATAGGTAGCCCTAATCCCCTCATTCCAAGAAGCAAGCAAGACAAAATTGTAAGTAACACAGGATTGGGTTTTTAAGACTGCCATAACCTCTGCATATACTTGGTCAGGGAAGCAACTTGATAGTTTAGTAAGAGATAGGTGCCTTATGATCACAAAGATCTCATCATCTCAATTAACCTAGGGCCAGTTATAACATTAGTTGAAACTTAGCCTTAATTAATCAAAATATAGTCTTGCTCTTTTGGGGGGAATACTTTGGCAGAGCTTGACCACTGAATAATAATAATAATAATAATAATAATAATAATAATAATAATAAAGAATTTTATTAGCATTTATATAGTGCTAGCGATGTACCTGGCGCTTTACAAAAAACAAGATAGACATGGTCCCTGCCCAAGAGCTTACAATCTAACTTAGTCAAGTTTAATTTGTTAAAATAATGTACCAGCCTGCTGGCCATGACATGAAAAGACAAACACACACACACACACACGCAAACCCCCACAAGACATACATCAAGGTAACGTTTAAACCGTGACAATAGCATTCTGGCCCCAATGCTCTGACTTTTGCCACTGACACAGCAAAAGTAGCCACAGCCTCAGTAACCTGTTCACTGGAATCAGTCAGGAGGAAGTAAAGGAGGACTTATGGAACCAAATCGGTTCTGGAATGCTCTGGGGGAGTTTCCCCTGGAGCTTGACACCCGCTTGGTTGATGATCTCGTAGCCTTCTGGAACATCTTGTTGGCCGAGACCATTGACAGAGTGGCTCCCAGGCGTCCGCTGCCCCCCCGAGTCTCCCGCAGGTCTCCTTGGTTTACTGAGGGCCTGCGGTGCTTGAAGCGGGAGAGCAGGTGGTTGGAGCGACGGTGGCGCCGGACTCACGATGAGTATAATTGATCGCAGCACAAGAGCAGTTTAAAGGCCTATGCTGTGGCGGTGCAGGCAGTTCTTTGCTACCCTTATTGCATCTGCAAAGTCACGTCCAGCGGAGCTTTTCCGGGTGGTGAAAGGTTTGGTCAGTCCTGCCTGTCTCCGCCTGGACCTGGAGCAATCCAGTGACCGCTGTGACCGGTTCATCGAGTATTTTGTAGATAAGATTGCTCACATCCACCACGATTTCGGTTCCACAGTTATTGCAGAGGATCATCTTGGGGCTATGGATGCCCCGTCCTGTCCTGTTTTGTGGGATTGGTTTCAGATGGTGTCGCCTGCCGATGTGGAGTCCTTGTTGGGATCTGTTCATGCCACCACTTGTGAACAAGATCCTTGCCCATCCTGGCTGGTGAAAGCCAGCCAGGAGACGTTATGGCCGTTGCTGGCTGGGGTGGTTAGTGCCTGCCTTTGGGAGGGCAGGGTGCCTGAATGCCTGAAGGAGGCTGTGGTTAGGCCCCTGCTCAAGAAACCATCTCTTGATGCTGATGCTCCTGCCAGTTATCGGCCGATCTCTAACCTTCCCTTTTTAGGGAAGGTTATTGAACAGGCTGTGGCATGGCAGCTCCAAGAACTTCTGGACCGCACCGGTTTCCTTGAACCCTCTCAGTCCAGGTTTCGGCCTGGGTATGGTACGGAGACTGCATTGGTGGCCTTGGTTGATGATCTCCGTCTGGCGTTGGACCAGGGTCGTCAGACCTTACTGGTTCTGCTAGATCTTTCGGCTGCGTTCGACACAGTCAATCATGAGGTGTTGGTGACTCGCCTGCGGGACTGTACCGGGATTGGTGGGACGGTCTTGGACTGGTTTCGTTCATTCCTGGCTGGGGGAACTCACTGGGTGGTCTTGGGGGAGTGTAAGTCTTTCCCCCGGGACCTCACGTGTGGAGTCCCGCAGG
>QEPC01005108.1:4411295-4431129 GCA_003113815.1 Sphenodon punctatus
ACACACACACACATGCAGCAGAGGGCAAGAATACTGCTTCAGAAGGGACTTCTGAAGCAGGGATTGGGGTCCCTCCAACATACATGCAGCAAGTCCCTTCTTTCTGAAGCAGTATTCTTAACCTCTGCTGTGTGTGTGTGTGTGTGTGTGTGTGTCTTTGCTAAAACTGCTTGTAGGTGAGGTTTAAGGATGTCTGCCTGCTTTTAACCCTGGCAGAGGAGGTGATTATAATCTGCCTAACCTAACTGAAATTGCTGGATTAAGTAATGTAATGTCCATCCAACGTTAACCCTTGGAACTCCTTGCTGCTGGGTCATGCCACCCACTGTTGCCCTGGCTCCGCCCACCGTTGCCCTGACTCTGCCCACCATTGCCCTGGCTCCACCCACCGTTGCCCTGACTCCGCCCACCATAGCTTGCCGACCAGCCTTACTGCCCCACCAACCTCAAAAACCACCAGTCACCCCTGGTGGTCACTCTTTGTTAGTGGAAAGGGGCAGCCATACCGAATCAACAATTATTAATTATTAATTAGTAATTATTGATTATTAATTGGCAGCCATTATTTATTAATTATCAACCAGTAATGATTAATTGTTGGTTATTAACGATGAAAGATTAATGAATTATTAATTATTAATTAATTATTAATTATTAATTATTAATTATTAATTATTAATTATTAATTATTAATTATTAATTATTACTTATTAATTATTAATTATTAATTAATAGTTGCCAATTAGTAATTGGCAATTAACAATTAATAAAATGGTGTATGGGACCTTTCACTGCTTTAGTGGGTAGCAGTTTACCTCTGGATAAAAGCTACCACAAACTAAAGGTCTGATCCTAAACCTGTGTGTGTGCTGCATGTGTGTGACATGTGCACAACACACTGCGGATGTGCAGAAGGTACACACACACAATTGTACACTCTCAGTGGGTTTAGGATCAGGCTGCTCCACTGCAAGCTGCTCCTCCTACTGAAAATGTGGAGTGGGGGTTAAATTAACCCCCTTCTCCCTCCCCATAGCAGCAGCCCACATAAAGTAGCTACTGTCTAGGGATAGGCTCCCATAAGTATGTGCTTTATATTGTGACTGCAAAGCACATTCATGTCATGCTATATTGGCAGGATTGAATTAAAAACAAACAAACAAACAAACAAACAAAAAACTCCAACCGCGGCAGCCACTCATTCTAACTTAGTCTGGAGAATCTGGACGATCACTAACCTATCTTGAAACAGGGCTCTCTCCTGGAATGTCTGTGAATTTACTGCAGTGTTCTCCTGGCTGTCCAGAAAATGCTGGTTCACGGAACAGAAATCACTTAAAGTGTCTCAAAGGGCAATAGACTAGCTAAGCTGAGCAATGGTCTCCTTTCAGAACAACCCCCCCGAAGAACATTGCAGTTCTCATGGCACAATCCTGTACCCATTGACGTTAATAGTAAAATTCCCATTGACTTATAAGGGTGGAAGATTGTCTTGTTCCTCTCATCAAGGATTCCTCATTCAGTGAGCTCGTTGTTGTCTTCACTTTGCATAGAGCACTGATGGATGGGGAGTTATTGTACGGTATGTTTTGCACTCATGGAAGTTGCAGGTTATTATAGAGGTTGACAAGAGTGTGTAGGGTTGTTTGAAGATAGTGGGACTCCAGACTTTTTAAAAAAAATTGCTGAAAGATGTTTAATGACGTCTGTGAGTAAAGCTTTAGTTGCAAGGACATTTTCCTTAATGAAAAGTCTGTGGATCAATAATGGGAACAGGCTGTGACCCAATCTAGTGAAGCTGAATTCTCTGGTAAGGTTACTAGTGACAGAATGCCCCGCTATGAATTTCATGATATTGGCCATTTTTACATGAGACACTACCACGCAGGTCCACCCAGTGGACACATGTGGTAGCACCTGTGTAAAAGTGGTGGTGTGTGTGTGTGTGTGTGCTCGTGTGATGCACGCACCTCCACCTACCTCTACCCACCTCCCTGCACGGTGCAACCCAGAAAACCCCAGTGGCCGACCGGTGGGCACCCATCTGCTGCCGTTTAAACCCTCCCCCACTCACCAGAAGTGCGTGTGCGCTCCACCGAACGCGCATGGACCCAACTCCCCCACACCCATCCCTGCCCTCCACCCATTAAAAAACGGCCTTTGTTTTGCAAAGTCAGGAACACCCACAACTAAATAGAGTTCCAATTGTAGCAAATAAAAAATGGGCTACAAGAGCTATCTCACAGTGACAACAGGCTTCCAGGTATTCAGAGGCCCACAGGTCCAGCCCCTGAACACCCAATAGGTCTGGAAGACACCCTCTGCCAGTTCTAACAAGTCTAGCTCAAGCCAATTACTCAAGGTTCTTTCAAAACCCAGTGTAGCCCCAGCCCTTGTAAAACGCCATGATGCAGTGGCATATCAAAGTTGTGGTGGGCTGGGGCTTGTGTCCCAATTATTCCGCCCCCCCTCCAAGGGCAAGAGGGCAGGGTTGCCCTAAGTGGGCAGCCCTCCGAAGACTCTTGGCCAGCCTTGCCTCTCCCAGTAAGTTGTGGTGCTCCTTGGTGTGGTAGCAACCCCACAAAGAAGGAGGTTTTAAGAGTAGGCAGGGTCAGCACACTACCACAGCCCACTCTGAAGACTACCTTCTTGGTAGGGCCCTTTGTAAGTGGCCTGAGCACTGCTAGAAAATTTTCAGAGTGGCCGGGGGCAGAGTGTTGATCCCACTCCCTCCCCACTCACTCTGAAAATTTCCTAATTGGCCACTTGAGGAGGGCTCGGCCTGGACTCAATTGAGCCCCTTCACTCCATGGTAGCTAGGCCCCTGCCAGTATGGGTGTTTTTAGACAAGCATCTCGTCACCCATTACCCACCCATCATGCATGTTGCAGGGCTGCATTGGCATCCTATGCAACCCTGCCACATGCATGATGGGTGGGTGATGGGTGGGTAAGCGCTTGTCTAAAAACGCCCTATGTTATGGTGTTTGGCAAGAGGCCAGGCACATCAGAAAGAGGACAGGGGATGCCGTTGGTCATGATGTCACTCCTCTCATCATTTCTTTGTCTCGCTGTCTGCTGTGATGGCATGGGGCTCGGAGAGGGATGGGTCCACTCCTGGCCGATCTGCAACCCAACACAATTCCAGCCTGACAGGTTCAGGGCGGATGTCTGGTCCAGCCCAACCCAGACATTTGCAGTTGAGTCCCACAGAGTCTAGGTTGGGCTGCAAACCTCTAGGATGAAGGGCACCCCATGGTGTGTGTGTGTGTGTGTGTGGTAGTAGGGAGGTTGCCTCCCTCCCCCACTGTTGTAACCTGAGCAGTAAAGGCTTGCTTAGACCCTGCATCTGCAAGCAGCCATGGCCCCCCCATGTATGTATGTATTATTATTTATTTATTTCTTTACAATTATTGGCCGCCCGGCCCCCTCATGCCTACGGCATCTCGGGGCAGCTCACAACAGCTAAAACAATAATAAAATACATAAAACCACAATATAAATAATCTAAATATGTGAGGCCCACGGATGGGCTGAAGCACAAGTCTTTGCTTTACTGCTCATTGTCCATTGTCACTAGGAAAATTAGGCCCAGTACCAAGCCAGTGTAGCCTAGAGGATAAGGGGTCAGATAAAGTGAGCACGGGGTTCATATCGCACCTTAGTTACTGCCTCACTGGGTGGCCTTGGGCAAGCCTCTCTCTCTCTCTCTCTCAGCCTCAGTTCCCACATGTAAAATGGGAATAAGAATTATGTAATTCACGGGGTTGTTGTGTGGGTAAGCTAGATAAGGATTGTAAAATTCCACCCTGAGCCCCTGGGATAGGACGGGTTATAAATTGAAATAATGGGTGTTTTTACACACACATTTCTCCTGCATTTTTGCTGTTACATCCTGAACTTTCTCTGTGTCTAAATCACTCACCATGTGAGCAATCCCCTATTTCTGTCTCATGTAATCCCGCCTTGTGGGATTTTGAAATATCGCGCAAGCGGGTCGTGCAACAGTGATGGCAGCCTGTCACATCTACAGCAGTGGCTACTTAAGGCTGCCTCAGGGCAGTGTGTGTGTGAAAAATGCATCCAGAACTTACTTGTGGACTTGTAAACCCAGGAGATTGAAAGACCAGCACTTTAAGGTGTGTGTAAAAATGCTCAATATAATCAATAATTCCCCCTCTTTCAGCTCTTCTGGGAATAGCAACAATGGAGGCTATAGTATAGAGAGGGCTTAGCTGTATTCTGGCCACTCCAGCAGCCAAGTCAGTTTGGATTTTTGTGTTTGTTGCTCCCTCAGAACTCTCAAGGGATTTCTTGTTGTGCAGCGAATGGACAATTAGGCCAATCAGGGAAACAGAAAACAAACAGGCTACAGTGATGTTAATTCTGCTTTTTCCAGTCACTGAAGCTGAAAGGTTTTCCTTTTCAGCACTGGGTGGGTGGCTTTTCTGGGGGACTTAGACCTCATGGAATGTCCCAAAAGTGAGATAATTTATTACATTCCCAGGCACATGGTCAGTCTCCCCCCCGGTTATGGAAACATGGTCCCAGCTCCAACATCCTCAACTGCCACCAAGCCCTGAACAAAATGTGTGCATGCAGCTGTAAAGTGGGCATCACATCACCCGATTAAATCCATTCTCTTCACCAATGGGCAAAGCAACCCCAATTCAGTAGCCAGAGAAACTATTGAAAAAAACTTAAGAGAACTGGAGGAGTCGTAGAAGCAGGGTGACCAGCAAGAACAGTGAGGAGTGACTGAAGTGGGAGCTTCTGTTGGACTTGCCATTTTTACTACAAACATGTTGGGAGAAGAGCCAAAGAAGTTTAGGAATAAGGTCTCCATACAAATTCCAGCTGCTCACGTGTGGGTCTAACACTGGTTCATTCTAAGCCTTTTATTACACATTCTGGGCACCTGATCTCTGGTACAACCCCTCTCTCCTTCCTGCACATGCTTCTGCACTGGCAAAGAGCATGGGGATTTTGCTTTGGAATAAGCCTTGCACTGTGCTCTAAATTCTTCATCTGCTTTATGCTGAAACACGCTGCTACGCTACAAAGTTACGACAGCTTCACTCTTCGACCATCAGAGTGGCTTTGAGTAGATATTGCTTTGGTTTTCAGCATTGGACTGGATCAGAAGTTAGACTAGATGACCCTTGATGTACCTTCTGGTCCTACAATTCAATTCTATGACAGACTTCAGAGTCAGCCCTCCAAAGCATGGCAATGGTTTGAGCTTCACAGCATGGCGGTGGCAGTCTCCAGCCTTCATTTTCAAGCATTCTGATGTGGTGAAACAATGGGTGTATTTATACAGAGGTGGGGTTGCTCAACCCTGGAGTAACTCCACAGGTTCACCCCCATGTCTGCCTGCTTGCAGACATTCCTTGGTCTGTTCTCTATCAACCCAGCAGCTGCCGTGGCCCATGGTTCACCCGCACGGTGCCCCTCCCCTACACCATAACGTTGCGGGCAATAGTGTTGCCGAAGCAACCCCCAGCCGAGAGCAGGGCTGCAGCAGCCGACCACCAAGCAGACGGACGGCAGCCCCGCCTTTGGCCAGTGCTCCAGAACAGAATTGGGCTGCCTGCTTTGCTGGTGGTGTTCTGCGATGTTCCCACGCGGCAGGACAGCCCAGCAGGGCAGATGTCTGTGAGAAGACAGCCAATGCGATGCAGCTTCAAAAATGGCGATTACAGTTTTAGGCTGAATTAACAGAAGCATTTTCTCCAAGTTAGCAGAAGTAATAATTTCACTTTATAAAGCAGTAGTCAGATCTCACCTGGAGTATTTTGTCCAGTTTTGGGCACCTCATTTTGAGAAGGACGTTGAGAAACTGAAGCAGGTTCAAAGGAGGGCAACAAGATGATAAAGAGTCTGAAAAACAAGTCTTATGAGAAAAGGTTAAGGAACTAGTATGTTTAGCTTAGTAAAGAAAAGATTAAGGGACAGCATGCCAGCAGTCTTCAGATATCTAAAAGGCTACCACCAAGATGACAAGAAGGGCAGGGCTAGAAATAATGGACTTTACGGGATTTACGGCAACAGGAAGGCAGATTTCAGTTAAATATCAGGAAACATTTCCTAACAGTACACGCTGTGCAGCAATGGAACAAGTTGTCTAGGGAGGATGTAGGCTCTCCACTGCTGATGGACAGCCTTCTGTCAGGGTTGTTGTAGCTGTAGTCATCCTGCATCTGAGCAGGAGGTTGGACTAGCTGATCCTCGAGGACCCTTCCAACACTATGATTCTATGTAAAGTGAAAGTCAACAAGACTAAATTAATTCTTGGGGTCAACACTGTTAAAATCCCTGGAACTGGTCACCAGAGATGAGTTTGGCCTTCTGTCCATACAGCTACTTAATGTAATTAACTTTCACGATGTTCTAAAAGATCCCGTTTGGAAGTGCTAAGTAATGTGGTAAATATGGAACAAATTAGCAGTCCAGCAGGGAATGTTTAAAATGTGCATCTTGAGTTTGGAGTAGCTCAGCAACCCATGGTGATGCAATCATTGCAAGGGAGTGATCATGGTGAGTTTAGTGCTGGCGGGAATGTGCATACATGCTATCTGGCAAGGTTGCACTCTCTCAGCACTGTCCCTGTGGTAAATACGTTTTGGACACACAAACCAAAACTCTTTCTCGCTTGTGAGTCACGTGACTTCCAAAGATTTAAACAGACACGCTGGGTCTGTGAGCACTTGGATGTGATCCAAATCCTTCTGAAGCCAGTGCAAAGAATGTTCTATGGACTTCAATGGGCCTTGCCCTCCCAATACATTATACAACCCCTCTGTTTATGGCTGCTTGCTCACGTTGCACAAACTAATGTTAATTCCTAGCTAACTTTAGTTTGTGTAATGTGGGGAAGCAGCCTTCTTTATTCAGGATGGAAAATTCATGTTAGTCCTATCACGTAAGACAGGGCTGAAAATCCAGTCCTGCCATGAATGAGAGTGGAAACTAACGTGACATTTGAATGTGTGCAGTACATTCACATTTCATGTTAGTTAAACTAACATAAAATTCCCCCACTGGAAGAGGGAGGGAGGGGGGAGGCCACCCTAGGCACCCCCCACCCAACCCAACACAGCCCAGGGGAAGACGGGGGAGGACAGCAGAGGGGGAGGGAGGGAAGGAAGATCGGGGGACTCACCTGCCATGGGGTTACTGGAACGGCGGCTCCAGCCATCAGGCCCCGGCCACAGAGGAAGCTCCTGATGCACCAGGCTCAGGCTGTGCTGCCGAAGCTGCTGCTCCAGTGAATGCCGGACAGGTTTGATGCTGCCACTGCGGGCTGGGGAGGATGTGAGGGGAGGCAACCTCCCATCCAACCCAGCTGGAGGGGGGGAAGAGAAGGGCCGGTTACCCGACTTGAATGTGAATGGATTCAGCCCACTGCAAAAAACGTGTGAAAAATCAACGTGGGCATAGAGCCCACCTTGATCTCACATAATTGCTGTTTTCTTGTGAGATTCAATCTCATGAGAAAATGGCACACATCGGCAAGCAGCGTATGTCCCTACACAGTAACAGGGCCGGGTTAAAAAATTAAGCCCCCACCTAGGAACACCCTAGGAAACACCCACTACTAGATACTTAAAAACCTTACAGGTCACTGGGGCATTAACAGTGGCTTTATTTTTACTCCCTCTTCCCAAAGTCCCCTTTGCCGTCTAAATGGTGGCGATGGGGTATTTGTTGTGCCCCCCCAGTATTAGGGGTGAAGACGGGGGAGGCAAAATGGAGACCGCTGCGGGGAGACTTGGTAGAAAGCCTTCCCCGCTGTGTGTGAGGGTTGCCGAGGCAACCATCCTGGAGCGAGGCGGCGCATGCGCACCTCGTTGGACTTGGAGGTACCGCCCCTGTTAGAAGGGGCGGCTCTCCTGTAGCTGCAGGAAGCGGCAGTGTGGGGAGCAAGGCAGAAGAGTCAGCAGCAATATTGCTGTGCTGCTGACCTTACCGGACCTGTGCGAAGCAAAGTGGTGGGAATGAGGCCATGGGCCGAACGCAGAAGAAGAAGGAGGCGGGGGGACGGCCAAAAAGCACTTCTTCAAGGGGAGGGCGAACCGGGGCAGACGAAGCCCCCATGGGGCAGGATGGCCACGCAGCTGGTGAAACCCTCCTGAGTAAGGCCGTGATGCTGAGCCGCCTCCAGGAGTGCGAAGCATCCCCACAGGGATGCGAATGCCAGGGGGTCTGGTGTGGGGGAAGGGCTGGACGGTGCAGAGCCTAGCAACCCTGAAAGGGGTGCAGAGGTAACAAACCCCACAGTGGGTCAAGCTCCCGGGTTCAGGGGTGGGGAAGATTCCCCTATGAGCCCCCAAAATGTGGGGAGAGGCAGGAGGGCTATTGTGCCGCCGGCACACTACAGAGAGAACCGGGACCTTGCGAGAGGGAATAGGGACCAACCTCCAAAGCAAGGGGTAGCAGGGGATCATGGGGCAGGGCCGATAACCCTGCAGGGGCTTCTTCAAGGGGGCCAAGGGACCCGCAGGGCTTCGTGTGGACTAGGCCCGGCTGGCACAGATCAGCCTGAACGCATGGGCCCCCTTCTTCAGGCACTGTACCCTGGGGGGGGGGCTCTCCAGCTGGATGGCTCCCACCCCGAGGGCTGATAGACCAATATGGGGTACCGGGGCTAACACAGTATTGCCGGCAGGCCTCTGCCTTACCCGGGAGGCAGCAAAGGGGCAGACCCAGTCAAGGCAGGGAGGCCTCTGGGCCCACTGGGCCAGGAGCTGAGTTGTTGTTGCAGGAGGATGATGGCCCCCCGGCCAGCAGGAGGAGGATCGAGCAGATGGAGACTGGAGAAGACACCAGTGACGAGAATATGTGGAGGAGGATTTTAGCCATCGAGAATCAGCTCTGCGGTGAGGCCTTAGGGGAAGAGCCAGCCAGTAGTCATGGTCCCCCCACAGCGCCTGGGGCAGGTAGGCAAGGTGAGCACGGGTACCTGGGCGCTGGGTGCCCGATGGGGGTATAAGGAATGGAACGGGTGGGAGTGGCATAACGCAGAATATGTCAGGGCCTACTCTTGAAGGTGCACCTGGAATGACTCCCGGGGAGAGGGTGGAAGCCGGAGCACAAGGGGTCGGTGTGGCTAGTGTGGGGCAATCCCCACAGACCGGGGTACCCCAACTGATGCAATTGAATGGAGCCTGGGTATGGGTCACTCCAGCTGTAGCACTGAGTCAGGACCCTGCAGAACAGGCACAGGTAGATGGGGGTACCTTACGCACCTCGGCAGGGGCTGACCCAGGGACATCTCAGGGGATCGGGAATACGAAACTGCCCTCAGCTGGTGATGGGGGCGGGGTGCAACCCATGCGCCTCCCTCCGCCACCCCCAGGGGGTGCTATCCTGAGCGTTCCCGCACCTTTTGGGGCTCATTTATTACCAGCAGTGAAGGAGAAAATATTGAAGGGTGAATATGTCGATATTTACGCCTCTTATTTAGTGACCCAATCCTAGATCATTCAGAGCCAGAGGAAGGGAAGGAGAAAGAAAAATTAAAATGCCCAAAAGCTGATAGAAATTGGGCAAATTGAACAGCTGCCTTCGCGGTGTACATGGAAGGCACATTCCAAGCCGACCCCAGCCATGGACTGAAACTCCACAAGTACGCCGACATAATTCGGCGTGCTTATGGAACGGGCCCAATCGGAGCATGGCTCCAATACGATGAGGCATTCCGTCATAGGGCTGCCACGACACTAGGAATGCGTTGGGATGTTCATGCTCCCGACTTCTGGCTTGAATGTATGATTGATGCCACTAGGGCATTTAGATCTGACAGCGGGCATCCTTTGGTCCGGGGCGGTGTCGTGTGTAGGAGCGAGTCCTTTCGGGGTGACGCAAGAAGGGGCGGGGGGTGGGGTGGGTGTAGCCCAGGCCTGTGTTGGGAGTTTAATAAGGTGGTGCGGGGCAACAGAACGACTTGTAAATTCTGCCACGGGTGTTCAAATTGTGGTGGCGGGCATCCAACAACCAACTGCTACCGGCCCAAGTACAAAAATGGTAAAGGAGGGTACAACCAAGGCGATGGGACTGGAAAGGGTAGTCAGGAATCCCCGGCAGGGACCCGGGCTTCAAAGGGGGCCGACGCCAATCAAAACTGAGCAATTGGAGCGGGCGCTGCAGGGTCACCCCGATAAAGGAGAGGTGAATTATATAGTGCAGGGGTTTAAGTTTGGTTTTGTTATACCTGCGGGCCCAGTCTGGCATCAAGAGGCAGTTCGTAACCTTAAATCAACATTGGGAATGGAAAGGATAGTACAGGGGAAGATAGAAAAAGAACTATCAGGGGGCGGATTGCAGGCCCTTTCGAACATCCCCCCATGGACAATTTAGTAATTTCCCCCCTGGGAATCGTCCTCCCAAAAGCAGAAGGGGAATACCGCTTAATTCACCACTTGTCACACCCTAAGGGCAGCTCCGTGAATTATGCCATACCGAGGGAATTAACAACCATCAAGTATGCTACATTTGATGAGGCAGTGCAGAAAGTGAGGGCAAAGGGTAAAGGAGCACTCCTTGCTAAATGCGACATAAAGTCGGCATTTAGGCTTCTGCCAGTACATCCCAGTAGTTTTCACCTCCTGGGCTTCCAATTCCAGGGGTGGTATTACTATGACCGTGCCATGACGATGGGGTGCTCGATTTCCTGTTCCGTGTTTGAGCGATTCAGTACCCTGATTGCTTGGGTCTTCAAACAACGTCAAAAAGGGGGTGACATAACTAAATACTTGGACGATTTCTTGATGATAGGCTCCCCTGAGTCGAGGGAATGTGCAGTTGCCCTACAATTATTTTCAGAGGTAGCTGCCGAATTGGGTGTTCCCTTGGCTCCCGAAAAAATGGAAGGGCCAACAACGAGACATACGTATTTGGGGATTGAACTTGACACGGAACTTAGGACATCGAGGCTACCCGAAGACAAGTTGAAGGGGTTGCAGGATAAGATCAAGGAGTGCATGGCAGCCAAAAAAATGACCGTCCATAGTTTACAGCCCTTGGTCGGATCCCTCAACTTTGCATGTAGAGTGGTGGCACCGGGTAGGGCATTTCTAGCAAGGTTGTATGGTGGGCTCAGGGGTGACCCACCCCCTCACTACCGCATACAGGTCACCAAGGAAATGTGGCTGGACCTTCGGGTATGGTTGGCATTCTTGGAGGATTACAATGGGGTTAGCTTTTGGCGGGAGCGGTTGCTCCTGCAGACTGATCTCCAGGTGCAATCCGACGCAGCCGGGGGATAGGATTTGGGGTTTATTTCCGGAAGCACTGGTATGAGGCTCAATGGCCAATAGAGTGGCACTCGGAGGGAGTTACCAGGGATCTTACATTCCTTGAACTTTTCCCAATAGTAGTGGCTGTCTTGATTTGGAAGGAGCACTTTGCCGATCAAACTGTAGTATTTTGGTGTGACAACTTAGCCGTGGTTCACGTGGTAAATTCTTTGACCTCTTGGTCCCCCAGGGTCATGGTTTTGGTGCGGGCCCTGGTGTTGGCATGTTTACGTAATAACATCCTTTTTGTAGGTCGACACGTTCCAGGAATCGACAATGGCATAACTGATGCCTTGTCTCGGTTCCAGATAGAACGCTTTTGGGAGGTGGCGCCAGAGGCTTGGACGGTCCTGGACCCTCTGCCACCGGGTATTTGGAGCCTTGGCAACTAGACCTGAAGTACACCATCCAAGGATCCCTGGCACCCAGAACACAGGCCGCCTATGGTAGGGCCTTCCAGGAGTTCCAAGAATTTAGGTCAGGAAAAGACTGGGGACTGGGGTTCCCTATCACTGAAGCCGAAGCAATCCAATTTGCACAAACACTTAGGGCTAGGGGCCTGGTGGCAGGAACTATTATCGGAAAGCTTGCAGCACTCGCCTTTGTCAGTAGGCTGAAAGGTTTTCCGCCTCCTGATAACGGGTTTTTCCTGAAACACATGCTGGAGTTGTGGGCTAGGACACAGGTAACACATCAGAGGAAGCGGGCCCCTATAACAACCCCCGTCCTATTACAAATGCTTGAGTCCCTCCCTGGGGTTTGCTACGATGCATATGAAATGCAATTATTTACAACAATCTATGTCATCGTGTATTTTGGTGGTTTTAGAATTAGTGAACTGGTGTGTAGATCTTCCAGGGACACTTCTGCAAGGGCCTTGGGAATAGAAAATTTACAGGTGGCAGTGGATCAACTTCGGATTCGTCTTAGAAGCTCGAAAACTGATCAAAAACACCATGGCCATGTAGTAGAACTTTTTGAAGTGGGCCTGCAAGCCATTTGCCCAGTAGAACAAGCAAAGCGGTATTTAAGTATACGACCAAGAGTCCATGGGGAATTGTTCATCCATAACAATGGGGCAGTGGTTACATTTCACCAGGTCACAGCAATACTTCGAATTGCATTAGGGAAGATTGGGTTGCCCCCTCGAGAATTTGGGTCACATTCCTTTCGAATTGTGGCAGCAACAACGGCGGCGGCTGCAGGGCTACCAGAAACAGCAATCATGGCAGTGGGGAGATGGCGGTCGGGGGCATACAGGAAATATGTACGCCCCTACCAATCCTAACAAGTTGTTTTGTCTTGTCTCCTGTTAGGGGGCGGACCAACCGGGGCTGTTCGCCGAACTATCTGGATCGTCGGCCATAACCTCGTACGATGGGCAAATGCAGCGGCAGCATCGTCCGTATGGGGAGTGAATTTGGGCCTTGCCAGTGAAGATCACATTAGATGGTTGGGTAGGAGTGGTTTGCATTGGAACCAGCTCTTACCAATGTTGCAAGGTTTAAGGGGTTTCCCGTTGCCAGATATATTAGTCATACATCTTGGTGAGAATGATCTATCAGTAAGGAAGGGGGTGGACCTGGTTATTAATATCAAACATGACCTGTTAAAGATTAGGGAATGGTTTGTGGGTACTCACTTAGTTTGGGTAGAATGGATCCCCAGACTTAGATGCGACCGGGCACGTAAACCGGGGCGAATAGACAAGGCCAGGCGGAATATAAATAAGGAAGTTGTAAAATGATTAGTAGGGTTAGGGGGATCTGCCATTAGGCACACAGGAATTAAGCATACGAGACCGGAATTGTACCGGAACGATGGAGTGCATCTTTCAGACAAGGGTAATGGGATGTACTTAGCAGCATTGGCAGGACATTTGGGAAACTGTTGGTTAACTAGGTGGTGGGTGTCGGGGTGGTTCGGATCGATCACCCCTTTGGTGGCAGGGGTCCAGTATGCCATGATAGGATTAATAGGTAGGTTAATAGCGTATTAAGAGTCATCTCCCTAAGAGATGGGGAGAGGACACACGGTGTAATGTGGGGTACAGCATGCACTGGGGTCATCACCCTGGGAGTGATGTTCCTGCACGGTCTGCAGGGACATGTGCTGTCCTCAGGCATTGCGGACTCATCACTCCTTACTCGCACCCAGAGATGTCCTTGTTTCCCCCCCCCCTTTTGGCCAGAATGATGTCAAAGGAGGGGATGTTGATTTTAAGGGACTGTCAACGGATGGTACATCCGGGCAGGATCTGTGTTAATAAGTTGTGTTAGTAACTTGGCATACTGGACCCAAATTGCGTGGTGCAATTTATCCACTGACCGTTAATATAACTGAGTTGAATAAATGAGTGCGGTCAGCATTTATACCAAGAACTGCCTCCGTGTCTTATTGGGGTGCGTCGACAAAGGTACTGACAACAAACAAATTAATGCACTGTACTTAACAATATATCCTTTAACGTCCCATAAGGTGTCCAAACTGCTGGGAACCAAGGCCAGGCATGAGGGTTCAGCTTCATAGTCCCAGGTCTCCACCAGATAGGAAAGCATCACTTTTTGGCAAGCCCTGTCCCTGGATCCTGAGAGACTTGTGGCTTACCCCCAAGTAGGCCTCGCTGTCCAGTAGCTGCAAACTCCTCCTCTCACCGCTGCAGGATGCTCTCTGGGTGTTTTTAAACGAGATGGTACCACGCATGGTCACCCATCACCCACCCACTTGGCCGCTTCTGTGAAGGTGGTGTGGGTGGAGGTGCGTTTCTGTAACTCACTTGTAGCAGCCACTCATGGTACCAGAGGAAAACCTGGATTGCACTGTGTGGGGGAAGGCAAAACGGTGTGTGGGTACAGGGGCCCAAGTGTTCCTGGCCCATTTGAACCAGGGCACCCACCCACGCCAGCGAACAGACCCACGGCCCTGCTGCCTCCCCAGCTCTACTGGGAGCTCTTAAAGGGGTAATGGCTGCCTGTATGAGTTGCTTCAGGGAACGGTCTGAGGTGGTGTGAGGGTGTGGAGGCTGCCTGCTGAGCTGCCCATTAGAATCCCTCTCTACTCATTCCATGTGAGTGGGTGCTGTGCGGCTGCACCACTCAACCGAGACGGACACCGCCCCCCCGGCCTTGCTCCTTTAAAAACACCCCATGTAGCTCTCCTATGCTTGGCACTCTTTGCTGGCTTCTTGATAGCTAACCAAGTTGGGTGCTCAGATGAGGGCAGATCTCAAAGGTGTGGTTGCTTTCCTCCCTCATCACTTCTCCAGCTCAGCTGGACAGAACAAGCAGTACTCCAACTTCTTATCTGCAGCAGCCCTGTCATTTAGCTCTTCCAGTGGCAGGCAAGCTCTACAAGCTAAACAGCTCTGGTATAAGACAGAGCCTTCTCACTTCTGCCTTAGCAGCACACAAGGCAACCAAACACCCTGTTATTTTACCCCAAAGTCTCACATGTGCACTTAGCGTTATTGTAACAATGAATTCTTATGGTTATAACAAACTCAAATATTCAATTCACTCGCTGACCAACGCTCATTAATTAAAATATCCAATATAAAACAAAACAGCTCTTCTACATGAACAATTTGAAGAGGAACTGTGCCACTTTCATACGTGCAAGGCGCATGCAAGTATACAGCCACTGAGCTGTCGCAGCTTTCCCAGTGCTGTTCTCAAGCATCAATTACAAACAGGTCCATGCAGCCAAACTCAGTTTCCAGTCAAGGGACAATGTTCAGTGTAAATGTATGGTGCTTTCTGGCAACAAAGGCAGTCCTATCTCCCCCTCAGGCACATCTATTACTACAACATTCAAGGATCCTACTTATCATTGGATCTTCTGTCCCTCTCTCAAATTCGGTTGAAATTGACCTTTTGGATTAAACGTTATTAGGGGAGGGACACCCACACATGCACACACCCACGGCACACACACTGTGATCACATATGCCGGGGGAGGGGACTTTTTCCTCCCACGAGCCACTTTGAAAACTAGTAAAAGATCAGTGGGCTGAATAGGAGCTGGAGGGAGGGGTACTTCAGGCATCTGCTAAGGATGGGGAGGGTCCAGATCACTATGCCATGGATCCACCCCTTCCCCTTGAATGCATGCCCTCATCTCCCTTCTGTTCTCTTGAGATCCATCTTTCAGTGCTTGATGTTTGGGGCTGGGTCCATTGAAAGTGGAAAGGGACCAAATAAAAAGCAGCCACAAGCTAGATTTGCTTTGACCCACAAGCTATAGGTTCCCTGTTCCTGGCATAGGTCTTCTTACCATAGGACACCAGGCTAAAAAGTGATAGATAGGCAGTTGCATATTAGATGGGGATCAGTTGTTCTCAATGGCCACAGAGGAGTCGAACATAGAGTCTGAGCTGCAGGAAGAGAGAGTTCAGGTCAATATTGAGCCTGACTAGGCTGGGCAAGGGAACAGATTACCAAAGGAGCTTGTGGAATTCCCACCATTGCAAACTGTAGCAAATAGGGCGGTTTTTAGACGAGTGCGGTGGCGCCCGCGCTTGTTTTTCAAAAGACCCGGAAGTCCATTCTACACGTGATGCTGCCGCCGAATATGCGCATGCGCGGGTGATGCGCATCCATTTCCGGCCGCGTATGACCGGCCTCGATCGCCGACCCGCTCAGTTCGCGGCCGGAAATGGATGCTCATCGCCCGCGCATGCGCGTATCCAGCAGCAGCGTCACGTGTAGAACGGACTGCCGGGTCTTTTGAAAAACAAATGTGGGCGACGCCGCGCTCGTCTAAAAACAGCCTAGGTTGGATAAACCTCGGCTACAAACAGTCTAGGTACATTTGACCCCACATCAGAGCACAGTGTGACTTAATCAGTGGGTGTTAACTAACATGTCGCTGGCCCAGTTGGGCCCGCTTTGGCTTGCTGGGTCAGTGTCAGGGTAGTACATTTGTTCCAGGCCCTCCAGATGTCTGGGCCCGATTCAAACCTCAGCGGGGGTAGCGGCTGGGCCAGAGATGTGGGTCTGGAATGAAGCGGGCACACAGTCTGGTCCCAGTAGCCCCCCAACTGGGCCAGAGAGGGTGGAACTGGGCGAGAATGTCTGTTCCCAGCCCCATCCTGGCCTGGCATGGGGGTTGCCATGATGGCCAGCTATTTTTGGCCATCATGGGATGCCTGTCATGGTGGGGGGCAGCAGTGCGGGGACGTGGCCAGGCAGTCGCATGTTGCTCCCTGATCCCGGTCCCCAGCCAGGTCAGGCTGCGAGGACGTGTATTACCGTAGCCCTCTCCCTCCCCTGGGCAGGACAACGTCCACTATGATGTCTGTTAACACCCTGTGGTACTCAGCCAGTGGGTCTCAGGAAGGTATTAACTGGGTCATGGGAGTGGCTCAGGGCAGCTGCATCGCATCCCCTACTGAGTCCTCTCCTGCCACTTGTTCTGGCTGCTTGTTTTGCTTAGGGACAGGATAGAGATAGGAAGGATGCAGCTTCTTGCAGCTTCCACACTGCCTCTTGCTGCTTTCGGCTACCTCATGTTGGGTCTTGCTGCTGCCAGGATCCCTCCACACCCCCACTGGTGCTGCTGGCTGGCCACTCTTGGTTGTGGATTTTTTAAAAAGATGAATCCCAGAGTTTAAAAAAATGTTTTGGTGGGTCTTACTCACACAGAGATTGAGAACAAGATGGCTTCTTGAGATCCCTGTCAGCCTAACAATTCTGGGATTCTGCAACAGATTGTGAGAGTCAATTCAACATGATTTGCTATCACCTCTCCCAAGAGACCCAACACACTCTCTGGCTCGGAATAAAGGGCTGCTCAGACAGGGAATGTTCTGTTCTAGGTGCGTGGCGACAGTCGCTCCCTTCCCTTTTGGAGATCACTCAGCTGTCAAGCAAGCACCTCTTGCTTTGTAATGACCGTGATAAAGACAAGCCCATCTACCTTCAATCTTGGACTCACAAAAATGCCTTGCAACAGTCATTTGAGTATAAAATTAACCCATTTGTTTCAAGTTTACCCACAACTGTTTGAGTGCTTACATGCAGAAGTCTCTCTGCTTGCAATCTATATAGAAAAGGCATTCTTGAAGTTCACAGTTAAAAATAGGGCCTGGTTCAACGTCCATAGAACTCAGTGGAAAGGCTTTCTCTAACTCTAATGAGCTCTGGAACAGGCTCTTAATGATTTCAGTGGTCACCTGTCTGATATCATTGTGCACCTAGGACTAAGGAATCTGCTGAAACCCATAAAGTAGGGTTTCCACCTATACAATTGTCTAAGGAACACTTATGAAAAATACATGTTACAGGGTCTGCACATAGGGTGCGAATGCAGGCCCTGCAACATGTATTTTTCATAAGGTTTCCATAAAAATTTGCATAGGTGGGTGGCAACCCTGCCATACAGGCTGGGCCTCCTCCTCGTGTAACACCCTGTCAGTGGTACACAGGACTGCTTTTTGAAAGGTGCCACAAACCTTTGCTCCCCAGCCAAAGTTGGGGTGTGTGAACTTTCGCTTGGTGTATCTCACACCTCTGTGGAGTGGAGTAGCACGTAACCTAAGTGTGCTGGCAGTGCGCCAGGGCCCAGCCTCCAGCCGCTCCAGAAGGACCCTGGGAAGCACTCATGACGGGAGGTCAGTCTCAATGAATGAGCCTAACAGTGTAAGAAGGAACAGCAGCACCTCTCCTGATGGGAGGTCAGGCTCTGGGAATGGGGCCCCCCTCATGCAGGCAGCTGAATTCCAGGGCTTGGCTAGACTCCAGAAGATTAAAACAGAGCCCTTAGAATGTCCCCTCTGCAGCACAGCCAGCCAGAGTCTGACAATCCAGGGGTTGTGCGTGCTCCAGTGTGGATCTCCTGGGAGGCCAGGCTTTGCCCGAACAGCTGAAGCACAGAGCAGAGGCCTGAGTATCAGGGATTTAGGATTCTGGGTGTTTTTACATGTTACAATAAATGCATGCAAGACCCAATTTTTTTGTAATGTGGATTTACGGCAACTAATTTCCCACTACATGTTAACTACATACTATCCATGCAAGGTGGGTGCGAAAGCACTTTTGGGCCAAGCGTGCATAGCAGGCATTTACATGTAGTTGTCACGATGTGCTCCCATGTGTTGCTTCTCAGTAAACACTAACAGTTGTCCAGGCTCACTGACACATGCCTTAAAAGTGGCACTGATGGGAAAGTCGGCTTCCAGTGCATCTCTATGGTTGTGCAGTAATGTGCAAGCTCATAATGTCCTGGTTTAAAAGAACAAGCCATTTTCAAAATGAATTTTCTGAGTTCAGCATACTCTAGTTTGCTCAATGAGTTTATATGCATGGATGGAGCAATAGTTGTGTCCAGTCTTTACAGCATAGGTAATTGGTAACTGTCGATAATGTGTGGGTGGGGGGAGGCACATGAGTGGGGGCTGGGCAGGGGTTTACAGGGCTTCTGAAAATCGGGGTGGGAGGGAGGCCACAAGTTGCCTATGCTCCATGGGACTGCCTTTTTGTTCAGGGTCAAGAGAAGGTTGATTCTGTGTCCTCATTAACAAGTGTCACTCCTTCTGTGCTGTGACCCCAGCCAGTACTCACCATCTAACCTGGTGCTTCCTGTGCAACTCTGGTGCGAGATCAGATCATGGAAGCTGATCTTGCCATGGATCCTGAGGCAATTGTCATCCTGTGACTGTTCCCTGCCGGATCAGAGTGTAACCCTCTCTTCCTCAGGGGCACAAAACCTGCAGGCATGGCTATGCAAGATCTGGATGCCATGTTCATTGACCAGGACACCAGCACCCAGGTAAATATATATTTTCTTCTGTCTTGTGTGTTGTCATGTCTTGTATGGGTTACAGTGGTGGAGGCAGTCCTAAACAAAATTGATCTCCAAAGAGCACCAACACAGCAAAACTATGGTATCTCTCACACACCAGCATAAATGGCTCTACGCAGGTTTTATACGGGTTAAGGTAACCTAGAATAACATTCTAAGACTCAAAAAAGAAAGGGAGCAGAATGGAGCTGGGAGAGGAGAGTGGGGTATCAGAGCTAAATCGGAAGGGCAGGCAGGGCTGAGTGCTCTCCAGAAAATCACTTTTGATTGTTGGAGGCTTGCAGCCCAAAATCAATGCTGGCCAACCCCCTCTGCCATCTTTCCTCCCCACCCCCTGTAGTTAAACCAGGGAAGGGAGCAGGGTGGCTATTGGCCCTGTTTTATACAGTACACTCCTGTTTTTTGAAGGGTTTGTCTGTTTGTTGTCCTTTATTTACGTATTTTTGACCTGTATTTTCCTCATGCTGCCACAGGGCCGGCCTTAGAAATTGCGGGGCCCTGGACAAACACAAAATGCGGGGCCCCTTCAGCTCCATGCGCTTTCCCAGGGGTGGCTGGTGGGCACTGGGGCAGTAAGGCCGACGGGCCTAGGGGCAGAGCCAGGGGGATGGTAGGCGGATCCAGGGGGACAGTAGGCCAGTGGCATGGCATAACCCAGCAGCAAGGAGTTCCCAGGGTTAACATCGGATGGAAGAAAACACAGTCTACATGCACATCAAGCTTAAAATAAATAAT
>QEPC01005108.1:4432331-4490434 GCA_003113815.1 Sphenodon punctatus
CACACACACACACACACACACACACACACACTCATGCTGTGCCTGCCTGCACTGCTGCCTCCTCCACTCTGGTCCCATCCCCCAGCCGCCATGCTGTCACAGGAGATCCTCATCCTGGTGGTGGCGAGGGACCAGCCGCCGCCCTCGCTGCCTGGCGCCTGCTCTCCAGCCTCTCCCCGCGCTGCCTGCTCTGCTCCGCCGCCGCTCCTCGCGCCACCTCCTCCGAGTCCGACCTCAGGCTCTTCTCGTCTTCTCCACACAGCAGCACGGTAAGCCAGTAGCAGGTAAGCAGCCTGCTGCTTGGTACGCTGTGTCCATGGGTCCACTCTCTCCCTCCCGGAAGTATCATGAAACCAACTTCCAGGAGAGAGAAGGAGGGGCCAGGCAGCGCTGTGAGGAGGAAGGAGGAGGTGGGGCCTCACCTCAGCCATGGGTGGGTGTTCTGGGGGTGGGGGCCCTGCGGTGCTGCTTCTGCCTGCCAGTGCTGTGTGGCGCCGCGCCGACCCGAGTTCCCCCCTCCACTTAAAAAAAATAAAAAATATATATATTTAATATTTTTTTTCTATACTCACACCTCCCTGAACCGCGGGGGCCCCCCAAGCACGAGGCCCTGGGTGGCTGCCCTAGCCACCCCACGGTAAGGCCGGCCCTGTGCTGCCACTGCTGCCACTTCCCCTCCCCCCCAGTCATATATCCATATTTCCATATTTATTTATACCCCGCACTCTCTCCCATAGGACTCGAGGCGGCTTACAACAACATAACAACATTTTTGGGGATTTCCATGCAGGGAGCCCAAAAAACCATTTCAAAATAACATGCTAACATAATATGCAATTTACACATACATAATATTCCACAGCACATTTCCCACCATTTAGCTAACGTCCCACTCAATGACCTTCCACACACACACGGGGTAGGTCCCCTCCACCACCCTGGCCACCTCCACTCCTCTCTCACCAGGGGGAGGTGGCCGCACCAAACCAACATCAGCAGTCCTATAAAGCTCATCTAGTTTCGCTCGGGGGTCGCATAACTAGTTAGCATGCCAGAGTCTCGTTCGTTATCAGAGTCGTTATCCAGTCATGACTTGTGGACTGGAACAGCAGCATTGGCAGCATGTGGACTCAGAGGTGAGCCAGCGGTCCCAGCACTGGGGTCGAGGGGGAGTGCTAGGGGTACCACAGCATCCAGATTTTCCAGCACATGACCACTCTTTCGATCTGTCCAACCCCATGTGGGTGGATTTTTAAAATCTGCACCCATGGCCGGGATTTTGCCGGTACCGTTTCATCCTGTTCCCCACTCCTCGACCAGCGCTTGTTGCTCAACCCTGGCTGGAGGAAGGAGCCCTGAGTCAGCGAGCACTGGAAATTCCAGTTCCATGTGGAGGAAGGCTGGACTGACCAGCCCCCTTACCACCCGGACAAGCTCAGCTGGATGCGACTTTGCAGATAGCAGTGTACCTACACTACTGCAGATGCTACGAGAGCAGCAAAGAACTGCTTCTTCGCTGTCCATACAGCCACAGAGCTAGCCAATAACTGCTGGTTAGTTTCCAGTTAGCAAGTCAACTGTCCCTATCAGCACCAGCAGTTACCTCCCTCTTCATCTGCTCTCACAAGCAGGAAGAGCCAGGGGCTAAATAGCTCTTCCCTTTTCCAGAACATGCAGGAAGCTGCCAGTAGGGGGAGCTGCAGAAACAAGCAAAGTGAAGGAGAGACGTTGGGTGTCTTTAGACATAATGTCAATGGGTGTCTGAATGTGTCTTTTGACCTTGATATGAACACCGGTTTGACCCTGTGTTCACTATGTGGCATTGCTTAGACACACAGCCCAGCTTGGGGCAAACCGGTGTTTTGCTTGCCACCCGATCTCAGTACACAAGCACTGTCTCCTCATTCCCTGTGTTGTACCTGCTAACACACCACACAATATCATTAGACACGTCGTCCACATGTTCAGTCAAAACATGCAAATTGTCCTTGTGATGCAATGGTGTTCACATCACGTGTTCAAACCAAAGTGGTTTTGGGATTGTTAGGGGTTTTGACACCCGATCTTTGTTACGTCTAAAGATACCCATTGTGTAAGAGACACACAGGAAGGAGGAAATACTGAGCAGGCCTGGCCTTAGGCTGGGACAGATGGGAATGGGTCGTGGCCCTGGTTCCCATGGGGGGTGGGGGAAGGGCCACACAAGCAGCTGTGCCGACAGCTACAGCAAGGCAGCGTTCCCTCCTTCTCACAATCATTGGGTCCAGCAGGAGTCATACAGTGGCAGGACTTTGCACGAGTGGGAGTGGGGAGCAGCGCTTGCCCTGCAGGGCTTCCATCCCCCAACCTGGTCCCCATCCACTGCCCCGTTCCACTCCAGTCTGGGTCCTGCTTTCCATAGGGCTGGTTCTGAAACTGAGGTTTGCTGGGATGGGCAAGGACTACATGATGGGATGTAAAAAGAATTCCCCATTACCAGCTCAAATGAGCATGATCCCTGGAATAGGAGCCTTCCTTCTCACTTCAAACACCTTCTTTGGAGAGGCACGTATGTCTCATTTATCCTCACTTTGCCCATTGGTGGGAACACAGAAGAGGTCAAAGTTACCTTCCTGAAAACACTCATAAGAACAAGCCCTAAGTCAGTGGCATGACACTACTGACTTTAATAGAATGTGGTTTGTGTTAAGGAATCGCCCACTCACTTGGCTGCTATTGTGCCATGCACTTCTGTCCAGAAAGTAGTAAGGGGGGCTTGTTCACTGGTGGCACAACGTAATGTATGAATGAATGCTAAGGTTGAGGAGTTAGATATCCTGTGGTATATACCTAAAATACCTTTTATTTATATAAGGGGCATGTCCCTGGAGGCAGCATATTGACACTCCACGGGCTGAGAGTCACTGGCGGGGTGAGGGCCGTGCAGAAATTACCTTCTCGGACTATACATACGATGCCCTAATGGTGTGTGTGTGCAGGTCTCGGCATGCTCTTGTGTCATAGCGCTAAGGCCTGTAGGTGCTGTGGGGATAATCTAGTCTGTCTTCCAATATGTACTGGCCCTTATTTATTTATTTATTTTTATTTATTTTATAGATTTCTATCCCGCCCCCTCCTGCAATGCAGCTCTGGGCGGCTAACAACAATAAAAACACTTAAAATCAATTAAAATACAAATATAAAATACAACAATAAAACAGGGCAAAATACAATAATATATAAATACATAGGTGGGGGATTAAAAGTCACCCCCCCCACCCTCCCTCCCAAAGGCCTGGGCAAACAGCCAGGTCTTACAGTTCCGCCGAAATGTCAAAAGGCTTGGGGCCAGGCTACTAGGCAATTGAAAAGTAGCAGAGGGTCCACATGAACATAAAAAATGGGGCAACATTTGAGGTTTGCTTAGCCAATGTTCTGTGGAGACAAGTTGCTGTGGCTGGTAAAACTACTACTATTACTCATCCTCAGGGCCGGCCTTAGAGTTTGTAGGACCCATGGTGAAATTACATGTAGGGTCCCTATGGCCCACCCACCATAGCCCCATCCCTCTAACCACTGGCAATCTGGTGTTTGCTTACAAAAACAACAGAAATGTCATAGGGTTTCACATACACACATGGAGATACAATGCCCCATCCCACACCAGCCTTTGGGGTGTGTGTGTGATTCAGGGATTGGCGATTTACTGAAAGTGAGGGGAGCGGGGCAGGGCCCTGGAGGAAGCAGACACTCCATGGGCTGAGAGTCACAGGTGGGAAGAGGGCTTCGCAGAAATAGCCTGTCCCAGGGCCTCAGGAGCACTGGACTTGAGGCTAACAGGCCTGACTCGCTCTGACCATGGGGCCAGGTCCATGAGCACTGCTAGCCTGCTTAAAACCAGCTGTACTACAACTGCTAAAGCACCAGCGATGTGCCTGGTGCTGAACAGTTCTCATTAGAGATAGAACCCATGAAAACTAAAAATTTTCTGGATTTAATAAATGAACAAAACAGTCATTGTCGAAAAGTGCTGGTTTGTGCTGTTTCTGATCCCTGTTTAGAGGCTAAAATACAAATTTCGGGTCTTTGTTTTAGAAACACCAATTTGAAGTGAAAAGGAACAAATATCATGCAAAGGGTTATTTGGAAGAACACTTTTCTCAGAAGGGGTGAAAAGTTTAAAAAACCAGAAAGTCAATTAATTGGTTTTCTTAGCAAACGGAATAGATTAAGAGCACTTTCACATGTTACTGGGAGGCAGGGAGACTTCTGCGAGGGCAATCATGGCTCTATTCTCACAGGAGTTAGTGCACATAGGAACGCACTATTCTGCTTTTATCCTGCAAGAACACTCGCACATGGCTGGGTCCCCCAATGTAGCTTTTACAATGACTGGTGTTCTCGCAGGGTAAAAGTGGAATAGCACATTCTCACATGCGCTAATTCCCATGAAAAGAGAGCTGCGATTGCCCTCACGGACATTCCCCTGCCTCCCCAGGAATGTGTGAAAGTGGCCTAATTTGAAAGCAGAATTCCTGAGCAGCAGTGCAGGAAGCAGGAGGTGTTAGTAATGAAGGAAAACCAATTGTGTTGAAAAAACAAAAGAAACTTTTATTGAAAGACAGTTAAAAATAAAGTAATAGTTTTCTGAAAAGGTGACATTTTACAGAGGAAAAGACAATACATTTGGATAAGACAACAAAAAGGTTATCTGCTGCTGTCAGAAGAGCACGTCACAAACATGCTAATTTCATTTTCCAGTTGGTTTAAAAGCATTTCAGTAAAACAGTGTACGACACAAAGGCAGTTATACAACAGCACTGTCCTTCCTTCACAGGAGGCATGACAAGCTTCTGGTAGAGTTCTGTAAGAATTGCAATGCTCACCTGGACGTCTTCTTATTCAGAGAAGACATCGGAAACCCCAGTCAGCAAAAACGAACAAATGACCAGTCCCTAAAAATGCATGATGCATGCAAAAATGCACCAAAGCTGTTGATAAAACACATGCACACAAAATAGGCCTACTTTTTAGGGGTGTGGCTTCGCTGGTAACATTCTTTTGTTACTGTAAATGGTTCAATTATTCATTTTTGCTTAGGTATTATTTTTTTTCCAGCACCTGCAATGAAACTGTAACTTTTGGAAATTAAAAAACCGAGGAAGGACAAATGATTTTGTCAGGGTGCTTTTGACCTGGTGTCTTACACCATCTGGCTCCCTTGTGGTGAAATCTATACATAACAGCCAAGGGTTCCCCATGGATTTTGGGTGCACCAAAGTATGCAATGAGTTGACATGACCTGGCTGAGATATTCACATGTGCAAATGGTGATTTTACTTAAGTTACCCAATGCACTTGCATGTAATTATGTTTTGGAAACAATGAAGAAATCAGCAACAATCAGTGTCTCCTTTGCATGTGTAAATGTGGTAGATCAGAGCTTAATCTGCAGACGTGACATCATATGAGTACTGTGATGCTGCCCTCTGTCTCCTGGGGGAGGGGACCAAATGACAAGGAGAATATTCTAAGTAGGGCTAAGATGGAGAGTGCGGTTCTCCTTCAGCTCTTGCCTAGCAGGCACTTCCTATTTAACCTCAAGCACACCACTATCCCTGTTCACTTCAATGGGACTACTCCTGGGGAGAGCTGGAATGGGTGCATGATTTGGTACCTGTGAGTAATACCTGCAAATCAGTACCCAGGTCCCGTTCAAGTACCCAAAATACTGAAATACCAACATACTGGCAACTGATATACCAAAATACTGGAAAAGCCTGAAAAATCTGGGACAAAATGTCCTGGATTTTTTTGGTATTTCCCCCCAGTATTTTGGTATACCAGTTGTTGGTATGTCAGTATTTTGGTAATCGGTTGTTGGTATTTTTGTAAGGGCTTTCGGTATTGCTGAGAACCTAAAGTAGCTGATAATGGCACTTTCAGTTCTTTCCGAAATTTCAGTTCTTTTTTCGTTTTGGCCCTATCGGTTCTTTTGCATTGATTTTTTAATCAGATTTTTAATATTGCGGTTTTCCCCATTGACTTCGATGGGGAAAAATGCAATGTTAAAAAAATGAAACTGAGAGAACCGAAACTGATAGGAGAATTGAAATTAATGAGAACAGAAACTGAAATAAACCGAAACCAAAATTTTGCCCAAAGTCCCACTCCTAGTATTTTGGTTTTTCAGGTACTTGAATAGTATTTGGGTACTGATTTGGGTATTTTGGTAATTGGTTGTTGGTATTTCAGGTACCCAATCAAAACCGTTTTGGGTACTGAAAATTACCCAAAATATTCGGTTTGATTCACGTACCAGAAATTTGAGTTGCATAAACACTTTTGTGGCTACCCCTTTCAGTTCTACTTTCCAGCATGAAACATGTATCTAGCGTAACATATACTTAAACTCCTAAATCACAGCTACATGCCGGCAACTCACTTGTCCGCCATGGTGGGCTCCAATGGACAGTAGGGCCAACCATGCGGGGTATAGCAGTATATAGCTGGTGTAATGTGCAGCCAGGGATAGACAAGTAGGGAGAGCTGCCACCATTGCCGTACCTGTGAAGTCCCCGAACATTTACATTTGTGGAGCAGCAGGCGGAAGAGCAGCATGGAATTCCACCGAGCATCACCTGCTGCCACGGAACCCACTACCACTGCTGCTTTCTGCTCCTAGATGGTCTGTGCTGGAAGCAGCAGCAGCAGCTGTGCAGGAGGTCCTAGAGAGCAGCAGTGGTGATGGCAGCAGCAGGTCATGGGGAGCAACAAGCTGACACTCCTGGAACTGTCCACCACCAATACTTCTCCCTGCCACCCTCTGGACCTGCTGTGAAGCGGGTGAGCCCTGCACCCTCTCTAACAGCTCTCAGGTAGCTGATGAGCATTCCAGTAGCTTCCCAGAAGCTGTTACGTATACCCATTTTAACAGAACCCTGGATGCATTTAGGATTGCCTATGCTGGCAATCCTGAATGAGTATGAAGGTAACCCACTGACCAATTTTGCAGGAACAGGGACAGAATCAGGTCCTGATAGTGCAATTATCTCATCAGGCAATATGTTGTCTTCCCTTTACTGGAATCAGTTTATACCACACACTCATGCTGCTGGATTTACTACATCCATACAAACTGCTTTAATGCTCAAAGTCACACTAGAACATGCAACTGGGCAGATACTGATACCCACTCCTGAAACCTGTATAGTGGGCTTGGGAAAGGGTGATTCTTGTGGAGTCTGTCTCTCTATCCAACTTCTTTTACTGTCACCTGTCTTACAGAAGTGGTCTCTGTATTTCAGCAGCTGCTAGGGCTCCCCTTCCTAAACAGAATCTACAGACTGCAATTCATATAAAGGTTAAACTAAAGAAAGTGACAGCTTTTCTCATGGTGCTCTGTACATGCAGTACAGTGCCACTCTGCCCACTGAGTGGAGTGTGAAGCTGAGGTTGCTGATTGTAGTGGAAAACCCACCTTGTTCTTATAGATGTCATATAGATAGATGCCAAAAGATGAGCATCTTACTTGATATTTGGCCTTAGAAGAAATTGCTTTCAGTTTTTCATCGGAAGACTGGTGCTTAAGCAGTGTGGCATGATAACAACACAAACTACATTTGCGAAGTGTCCACTGATTGTTTGATTTCCCAGTGACTGTTAGTCCACCTCTGTAGTATTTGTTTAGGATTCTACACAAGTATACATGGTAACATTCTTATTTACGTAGCCAGGAAAGAGCAGACTCTGAAAATGCAATTTAAACAGCTGCGTGAGTTGTAAGACTTCAACAGCATTTCTTGTCTTTGAAAACTCAGACACAAAATAATATTCAATGTTAAGAACACGTGGATGAAAACAATTCACTTAAATAGATTTAATATTTCTCTTACGCTGACCTTTTTTTTTTTAAAATAGTATTTAACACATTTGAAGTTATCAAAAATACCTGTAGTCTTCAAAATTAGTTTAATTTTCTATTTTACGTAATAATATACATGCCTCTTCCTAAAATTCACTATTAAGGAGGCATGAGCTATACGAAGCTAATTTATTCTTGGCATCGATCATTCTCCATGTACACGTTTTGATATTTCCAAACTGTAGATACATTTACATGAAAATATTGTTGGGCAAGGTCCCAGCATCACAGTTAACACAGCATACATTGTTCATCTGTATATTTACAGAATTTGAAAGCACACAAAATTGTGCATTATATTGTACCAAAGTTTAAACTTTTAACAAACACTCGGTTGCATGGATAGCAACAAGTTACAATAAAAATCTGAACAAAGACCACCAGGAAACAGCCAAATTGCTATGTACAAACAAGGCAGGATGCCATGAAATGTTGCCTTACACATTCTGCTTATATGACCTTTTCTCTGAGAAAAAAGCAGTCTTTAATTCTCTTCAATTTAAAAGCTCTGGAACAAATTCTTCTCTAGTGCAAGGATGCGCTGCTCACCTTGGGTTCAAATGGTGGTTACATGAGTGCAACATGGAGTAAAATTTGGTCTTTTCTTTATTCAGTTTAGCATTCAATTATGTAATCCTTGCTTCTATCCAAGTGCAATGCACAGCACAACTGCTGGGTCTCTCCAAGCTTGCTCTGGCTAAACTCCCATTGACTTCAGTAGAAACTCTGCATGAAATCAGTGCTTGGATTCTCCTCTAACTCACGTGAATAGTTGCATTGGCTTCCTTCACAGCAAAACACTGGGTCAAATCCTCAGCTGGGTTAAAATGGCCGGGTTCCACCAAACACAAAGGAATTCCATTGGTTTACTACACTGGGATGGGAAACCTGCGATCCAGGGCCCAAATATGGTCCATGGCCAGTTTTTATTTGATCCATTTCCAGTTCCTTATCCCATGGATCCAGTCCCTACCCTCAAGCACTGAGTGAGCTTGAGAGAAGGGAGAGGAGATGAGGGCAGGCACTCAAGCAGAGGGGATGAATCAGTGGCTACATTGATGATCTGGACCCTTTCTTCCTGCCTAAGCACACCCCTTAAGCACCCCAAACGCCAACTCCTATCTGGCCCATGGAGCTTATATTGATTTTCAAAGTGGCTTGTGGGAGGGAAAAGATTCCCCATTCCTCCCCATCCCTGGTTTACACTATTGCCAGACACTGTCCAACTTTGGTGGAACTACGCCTGACTTCTGTAAAAGAGGAGAAAATCAGGCCCGGGAACTGAAGGATTATGCCCAAAGTCACCCTTCTACCAACCAAAAAGTAATGCAAAGAGGCTGTTCTCTTCAGTAAAATGTGCTGCTGGTTAAATTACTGTAGATCACAGCTGGAAGGAAAACAGCATTAGATTGATCACAATATCTTGTTTCTAGATCAATTAAATATTAACTTCTGCTTAAAAAAACCCCAACCTACTAAGCCAGCAACGACAAAGTGAAAAATATGTCCACCACTCTCATTTTACTAGCAAAACAGAACTTTCTGTTGCCTAGTAACTAGATAAATAATAGAACAGAATATGACCCATCTAAGATGACTTACTCAAAGGCTACAGTCTGCCCCCAGTTGTGGTGGTGTGCAAGGGCTGGGAATCAGGGGCGGATTTTGAGGAGGTGGTGGATTTTGACTCTACCCAAGAAACCGGGTGTGCTAGGAGAGATGACCAGCAAAGTTTGTATTCATCTACACTGAAGACAATTTTAGAGAAAAATAAATTATGTTAAAATTCAAAATTTCAGTAACTTTCCAAATTTCAAAATCAAAAATGCTAATTTCAAAGTTTTGGCTGAACTTTTGTTGCCATGTCAATTAAAAATGTATCACAATGCTGAAAATAAAACATAATTAGCAGTATGATCCTCTGGTTATTTGGCACTGGAATTAGCCGAGCATCAATGTGAGATCCTATTTTTTCACTGGGTCTTGTGCCAGTGCTAAAGGCTTACACCAGTGCTAAATAGCCAAAGGACCACACCCTAAATTTGGGCCTTGAGTGACAATTCTGAATTTCATCATTTTTGACATTCAGAATTTCAAAGAAATCTTTTTGAAATGTAACACAATTTTAATGAAAAATGTATACAATCTAAATTCAATTTTTTCCCCTCAAAATTTTATTTTGTTATTAAATTTTGACCAAGCTATGGGGGAAGAAGTTTTTTTTTAACTTTTTCACACTGTATACTGGTTTCTAAAGGAATACATGACGGTGAGGAGCATGAACTGTAGGAGAACAGGGCCAAAAATACATCTTCCACCATGCATTGCTGTCATGACAGCATTTCAGGTTTTCTTCATGTGTGACTCTAAGGCAAATCTTGTTTTTCTAGCCTCCAAGAAACACAGAGGAAGTTAGGGGTATTTTTGTAAATGCAGCAACCTCTATTTTGAGGAGGCATGGTCTGTGGGTTAGCAGGAGTCATAACTAGCCTCCAACAGCATGTGAGGCCTGCTTCATTAAAGCCAATGGAAAGGTTCCCATTGTCTTTCCAAGCTCTAGCTGGCAGCGGGCGTAGCTGTCCTGCCCACAGCAAGTCTGCTCCAGAAGACATTTTCATGGCGTGATTCTTGGCCCACCTTGGGGAATCCTGTCCTGGCTTTTTGTGGAGGTTAATGTGAGCCAGCATCTCTGATTCCCCAAGTTGTGCCAATATAGGCAGGGCTTCAGCTTTGTGCATCAGTGGCAGCAAAGGGAGCCTTCTATATATTCCTTACTATTTTATAGTAAGGAATTTTGCCTTTGTCACTGTAGTGACAAAACCTGGAGAAATCCACAGTGGTTTGAAAACTCATGGCCTTTTTCTAAAAATACTTCTTGCTGATGGCAAAGTTCAACACCTCAGAGAAACTCTGAATCGAGAACTCAGAATAAGTTTCCAGGCTGCACAGCAGCGTTTCAAATACACTATCCCCTTGTTGTTTGTAAGGCTGCATTGAATTTGTACATAACAGTCATGAGCCATGTGTTTAAACATCTTTAAAGAGTTGACCAGCAACTTAATGCAGTTCTTTATAACCTACTGGACGTAAAGATGCACCATCTCTTTCCAAAACACTGCTCTTGAAATACTCTAAACATAAACTTTCAGGATAAAATATTCCATTCCCTGCCCCCACCCCACAATCTCCACCCCTCTCAACCCTCCTTCACTGGCTCCATTTAAAAATATTTACACTTCAGCAATGAAGTAATAATTTATAGCTTTCTGTGCGTGCACCCTTACCGTACAGCACAACTCAATCATTAATTAATGTGCAGAGTCTAATTCATAAAACAAGCACACCCGCATGGGAGAAAGAGGCTTTCAACAGTTAATCTTTGGGGCCAGGTTTTTAGAGACTCAGCCAGGTGCAATGAATTGTGGGTGCAAATCTTGGTAATTAATGCATCTAAATCCCTAAATCAGAGGCTCCAAGGCTTTGCCTGTGTGACCCTATTTTGAGGCTTGAATATAATCCCATGACTTCAGAAAAGAACAAAGTCATGCAAAGAATAGGATTCATCAATGGGATTTCTGTCCCAACTGTAGATTGTGTGACCCCCCCCCCCCATTTGGGGTCTCAATCCATAGTTTGGGAGCCTTTGCTCTAAGTGCCAGCACAAATTAGGTCCTTAGACTTGTACCTACTAAGAGTGGGGCTTGCAGGTCATTTGCGGATATGTAAAATGCAGTCACAAAATCAATTTGCAAACAAAGATGCTTTGCATTCAGCTCGGATGCAAATACAGCCCTTTGTGGATGAGACAGGATGAGTGCTATAGCTTTGATTTGAAATTAACTCTGAATTCACATCACTACCTCTGGTTTACAAAACTTCGAGGTTCCCTAGTCAAAACCCCCTGGTTTACAAGAAGAGTTAAGGCTCTTGCAAATTCAATCATGCACTAAAAACAAAGCATGGAAATTGCAAGTTAAGGCTCCCACCTTAACATCCGTGCCATGTTAGCAATAAAGACATCGTACAGTCTCATATATTGTGCTCACTTACAACTTAGGTTCCATGCACCCACACTTTGCCTTTGTCTTTCAGCCCCAATCCTCTTCCTCTGCAGTTTGGGGCAACACTGAAGCTGGGGACAGGAGGGCATGAGCTGGCCCCTCACCCCGTCTGTTTCCTCTTTAAGAGAGAGAGAACTTAGGAGTTCTGGCGCCTGCCCCTTCTCCACATCTAATCTACTTGGTCCCAACCCTTTAACAGAGAACTCAGAACTCCTGGCTTCCAGCCTCTCCACCCCACTCCAAAGCCAACTGAAGCCAACAGGAGTCTTTCTAGCAAACCCAAGAGGCCTTGAATAAGAATTTGAATATTTCTCTGGTGTAGTGGTTGGGAAATTACATATACAATTTTCCTTATATCCAAGACAAATTGCATATTTAGCCCCTCCTAGAGAGCACGCACTCCCTTATATCAGAGCAAATATTGTTTCTTGTCTCCCACACACTAACAGTGAATAACTTTTATTTTTGAAATTGTGGATTGGGCTGGGAGTGTTAGGGCGTTTTAATAACCCTTAGGTTTGGGAAGTGCTGAATTAATATGGACCACAGACCAAGGGTCACCTCAAGGGCTGTAAACTTCTATATACAACTTTGAGGCTTGAAGGCTTTAGAACATGTCCACTTGGAGGCTGAGAAACTGAAAAAGAGGAAGCAGGGAACACGAGGAGCGAGGGAATTTCAGCAGCAGGAACAGGGCCTATAAAATTTTGACTTCAAGATTGGAGTAAGGGGGTGGGGAGGGAAAACTTGTCCAGGCTTGTGTGGTAGCTGGGGTGGGAATTTCTCCTCACTTGAGCAAATCTCTTCAAGTCAAATATTTTAAAATCAAGATTACACCGGAAGCTTGTTGACAGCTTTGTACAACCCCTTCTGGAGAGTACTACGAGCATCCTGGGCATTATTCTGGCAGATGTGGCAAAACAAATAATACAACCAGGGCTTAATTCACAATGAATTTCTAGTGTCCACAGCCTGACTCAGCTTTGAACTTGATTTAGCAAATTGAAGTTAACATTATACTCCCCACTTGCGCAGCTAAGCCAAGTTTACAGCCAAGCTGCCCTGTTTACACTAGGACCTGAGCTGAGTTACAAATGCACAAGCAGAACACCTCTTGGTGGGTTGCTGGCAGCAGGAACTGAACTAGGGATCTTAAACTCCATCTGTGAGCCTCTGCCCTCTGAGATAAAAGACCTGGTTCTGTAAGCTCTGTACAGCAGCAGGCTTGTGAACCTGTGGGTGGTCTGGCATCACCACTACATTATAGGGGGTCAGTGTCAGCGTGCCACAGTCTCTGTGCTACAGACACCCTTTTCTCCATGGTGACAAGCTTTTTCACACAGCCTTAGGAAAGTGGAGACATCCCAAATTTACAAGATGTTATTTGCTCTCCACTCTCTTATTTCTACTGCTGTTTACATACTGTGATCAGTCATAGCCTGAATCAAAACCTTAACTCCAAAATGCCTCCAATTTTGCCAGGTCTACATCAGAGTTTGTATGGCAGTTGAGTTCAAAAGCCTGGATGCCAACACTCTTGAATCCCAGAGATTTGATAAAATAGATAGGGATCTGCTTTGTGCTTTGAGCCTAATCTGAGGTTGCCTGCTACTGAATGAGACTTGCCCTGTGCAGAAGTCTCCTGCGAGGCCGCACCAGTAAAGCCCCAATTAATCTCAATCTATTGCCTGATCACCGGTCTTAGGCCGTTTTCAGACGAGCGCGGCGGCGCCCGCGCTTGTTTCTTTAAAAAGCCGGCAGCCCGTTCTACACGAGACGCTGCCGCCGAATACGCGCATGCGCGGCCGACGCGCATCCATTTCCGTGCGCGAACTGACCGGGTCGGCGATCGAGGCTGGTCAGACGCGGCCGGAAATGGATGCGCGTCGGGCCGCACATGCGCGTATTCGGCGGCAGCGTCTCGTGTGGAATGGGCTGCCGGCTTTTTTGAAAACAAGCGCGGGCGCCGCCGCGCTCATCTAAAAACGGCCTTAGATAGTGAACCCGGCCCATGTTCTCTCCTAAAAGGGAGGTGTTCTCAGTTGCTGGCCCACAATTATGGAACTCCCTCCCCTTGGGGTTCTGCCTAAGCCCAAGCCTGTTTGTCTTCTGGAGAAGATGTAAGATGTTTTTGTTTGGCCAGGCGTCTGGCAGGCAGGGATAGGGTTGGATGGAATTGGGGAGAAGAGTTTTGCAAGCAGGATTGGTGGGTGGCAGGTGGGGATAAAGGGTGGAGTGGGTGGTTGGGATGATGATAAGGTTTTAAAGGATTTAAATATATTTTATTATATTTTATATTTTTGATATTATAAGCTGCCGTGAGTCTTTGGAGAAGGACGGGCTAAAAATGTAAATAAATAAATAAATAAATAAAAGGGCTGTCCCCATTCTTGGGTGAGAGTGAAAATTGGTATTTGCGTTCATTCCTTTAAATCAAGGCCACGGGCAGACATACTTGTCTGGGCAGAGAGTGACCCTGCCGAGGCAGCAGTCTCAGGTGAGCAACCATCCAGCCAGGGCCACCAGCAAATGTATGGAATGGATGGGCAGGGAGTACTGCCCCACCCTTTTCAGGTGTAGCCATGCCCCTTTTGAGTGCTGTGCTGTCACAGTGCTCAGAAGGGTGTGTGGGGCTACACTGGAAAGGGCAGAAGATGTCATTTACTTTATCCCTTTTACAGTGGCCTTTTCCATGTGTTGTGATGCCACTGTCTCTCCGCTTCATAAACGTGCTGGCCAGATAGGGAAGCTTCCAAGATGTCACTTGTGATTAACCTACTGATTGCAATCAACATCTTGGTCACCCCTGATCTAGACCATGGAAGCAAAAGAAAATGGCATCTTTTGTGTTGGGTTCTGCCTCTCTTTTGGGCTGGAGTTGGCTCTTTTGGGCTGTGCTTTCCACACAAAGCAAACTCATGCAAGGTGCAGCCTCGGAATGGGAAACATTTACAGGAAAGGAAAAAAATAATGAAAGGTTAATAAAATCGTAGGCTCATGATTTTACAGTGACCTTGAGTAGGGTGCCATGAAGAGTTCCATGCTGCGTTTTGCAGACACAGTCATTTGTGCCTGTGTTACCACATGGTTTTGTGGAAACCATTAACCCAACTTCTTGACTGGCAGCCCCAGAGCAAGAGGGGAGATGGCAGATTTCTCTAGTTGCACCCACAGTAATCGCGCATGCAAATCAGCAGATTCAAATGATTTTACATGACTATCAGACGCACACGTTGAAGACCAAATTCTCAGCTGGTGAAGTCAATGGAGGCATGTGGATTTACACCAGATGAGGATTTGGTTCTTAGATTTCAAAGGTTGTTTTGAAAATATGGCCCTCAATTTGTAATGCTTGCTATCTTTTGGGGGGGAGGGGGAGCAGGGCTGAGGGGGCAGTGCAATAACCCAGTAAAAACTCCTAAAGTGTGCTACTGAATACTTCGGGGATGGGAGAAGCTGATTGGGCATCCGAATCCACTACCTGTCCCAAGGTAGGGTGCAAATCCCTACATTCTGGGGACGGTGTGTTCAGCTCCCAGGGCTTGTTGTCTTCGCTGGAGAGTGTAGTTTCGTAAGGCTCAACATAGATCCTGCGGATATTCGGCCTGGACTCCTGGTACTTTCCTTTCCCATCTTCTGGAAGGCTTGAAGCATGAGGTAAGAAAGTGCTCCGTGGGCAATCGAGAGAAATGCTTATCTGCTCACCAGAGGTAGGCTCTTGGGAGAACTCTGCGGCTCGGGAGAGATGTTGTGTGTACACACCTTCGGAGAGCGAGGCAGACTGAGTTTCGCTGTGCACGCGCAGCCAGCGGTGGTGTCGGCTGAAGTAGTTGTAGTGCTGATGTTTACCATGTTTCTTTTTCCCCAAGAAGCCCAGGGGCTGCCTTGAGGTGGGAGACTTATCTGCGCTTTTTGACATGAGGTTGTTCATGTACTCGGCACAGTAGTCAACCTCTGCCTCCAAGACACTGCCTCCTTTTGCGTCTTCTTTCGGCATTAGGAAAGGCTTCATGTTGTGAACCTGAAGGACATCTGGGGCGCTGCCGCTCAGACCACTCAGGGTCTGCTGGGAAATGTCCTGGGAGGATGAATAAACTAGGTCCAGTTCGCGGGGACTCAATGCATCACTGGAATCATAGTCACTGTCTGTTGGAAGAAAAACTTCAGAGCACCCTTCTTCATCCGAGCATGGCTGGGAATCTGAAACCAGAAGAGACTGATTATCCATTGACATGTGACACACTTTAACAGTGTTCATAAAGTATGTTCTTAAGATATATGTTTTTTTTTACAAAAAAAACTTGGAAGCAAAATGACTATTAGCTAAACATCTATCAGAAGGCAGAATAAGAGGGAATGGGCTTAAATTACAGCAATGTAGATTTTGGTTAAATATTAGGAAAAGCTTTCTAACTGAGAACTGTTGGGCAATAGAATAAGGTACCCAGGGAGGCTGTGGAATCTCCCTCCTTGGATGTTTTCAAAACCCGGCTGGACAAGCATCTGTCTGTGATGCTGCAGGCAGAGGGTATCCTTCTATGAAGCAGGAAGTTGGACTTGATGACCCATCATGTCCCTTCCAACCCTAAAGTTATAAGATCCTATATGGCAATATCTCTTATAGTTCTAGTACTATTTGAGAGGGTAAATAATAGCTCCCTACGTATTTGTTCTACAGCACTCATAATTCTGTAAACTTCTATCATACCCCCTCTCAGTCATCTAGTCTCCAAACGGAAAAACCCTAAATTATAGAACTTCTCTTTGCATGGAAGCTGTTCTATACCTTTGATCATTTTTGTTGCTATTCTCTGCACCTTTTCCAGTTCTTCTAAATCTTTTTTGAGATGTGGTAACCAGAACTGCACCCGATACTCTAGGGGTGCAATCCAACACCCGACTTACACTGGTGGCCGGTGCAGCGCTGAGATGGGTGGCATGCACTCAGTTGTGCAGACACGCTGTGCGTGCAGCAGACTTTCTCAGAAGGGGTGCACTAATGTCCCGCATGGCTTGCTGTGCTGGTGGTGCATGTGCGTGCCTGAGCACTGCGTACTCAAACTGTACCTTGCGTTGGCGCAGTTTATCAGGGGGTGTAGGATTGCACCCTAGGTGCGGTCATACCATAGACATACATAGCTATCTACATAGTAATATATTTTCTGATTTATTTCTATCCCTTTTTGAATAATTCTGTTTGCCTTTTTTACCATTGCTGCGACTGGGCTGATGTTTTCAATGAACTGTCCACAGTGACCCCAAGATCTTCTTCCTGAGCAATAGCATCTAAAGTGGTACCTACTCACCAGTGGAAAGAATGATTTAATAAAGAGTAGAGCAACACAAGATGTCTCCACTGAAGCCAAACTGCAACCGGCTCAGTGCAGCACCCACAGCTTTTGGCCGTGGTCGACAAACCACTTACTCTGGAGTAGCCTCACTAAAGCACTATGGCTTTAATAGGGCTACTCTGGAGTAAGTGAAGTGTGGCTCACAGCCTCTCTTTCTAATGTGTCATTAACTCGTTTCTTAATGACAGTTTGTTTTATGGATTCTCTCCCCCTCCCCCTGATTCTTTATCCTATTAACAAACCAAGAAGTGATGTTTAATTTGCTTTCTCTCCATTTCATGCAACCCCCCTTTTCCATCAGCTTGATTTCAAGCTGTTCAGCTCAGCAAAAACAACCAATAAGGTGAGGATAACACCTTACATATTTACTTTACTTATTTGCTAATAGGTCTGTCATGGAACACTTGGGATGCTGAGCTATTGGAGGACAACAGTTAAACCAAACTGGACCCTGTGGTCCAACAACTCAACCACCTAGTCAGTACAGAACAAGAGGCACCTGGGGAAGATATAACATGCAATAGAAGAACTGTTAAAGAATGGGAGGAAATCGTAGCCAGACATGGGGTAAAAAACAAACATGACACGAGCCTGCTACGGCCCAGGACTCACCGCAGGGGTGGTCATGCACCACCAGATGTGGGCCTGTTACTGTCCCAGGGCGGGTAGTCAGCTGGCCCAAAATGAGCCCTCCCAAAGACCCCGGTTGCCCATTCTGGGCCAAGGGCTGCCTATCCAGGCCAATGTGGACCACAGCGGGTCAGCGCGTCTGTTTGGCCCTGTCATCCCCACTGCTGGGTAGGGGCTGCTATAACCATGGCTGCCTGTCATGGTGGGAGGCAGGGGGTTGGAAGCGCGGTGGGGACATAACTGACTGAATGTCTGCACATTTGCTGTGTTCCCCCACCCTACCCCTGCCGTGGGAGCGGTGGGGTGGCTCTCTGGCATGTCTGCAGTATGCCGCCTGCTGACCTGGAGAGTTGTGGCTGCTGTTTCCCACCCTGCCTCAAGCCGGGCTGGGGAGCCATTGTGCCACCCACATGTCTGCTTTTACCTATAGACTCAAAACTATTGTTCTGAAATGTCTTTGATTTCTCCGTGGAGCACTGAGGATAACCCCGAAGGCAAAGGGATAACCAAGTCCAGTGACTGAAATCTAAAGGTAGCTGCTAAGCCAGGCTATGGATATTGTGCTAATTTTGAACAGTGAGGGTAATTGACCATTAGATAAAACTATCTGGGGATGTGGTAGGATGGAAAATTTCACCCGATCATTCCTCCATCAAGCCCAGAGCTTCTGGCTAAGCTAGAGCAGATCTTTTAGAAAGACAGATGGTCTTGATGTAAAGACTACACAGTACACAGTGTGTAGTCTTTACATCAAGACCATCCTGAGCAATGCAGAGGGGAGGCTGGATGTGAGAATGATGCTTTTGGTCCATGCAAATATGAAAATCAGCATCTCCTGGCCTAGCTATTCCACATCAACTTTTATTCCATATTTGGTAGGTCCAAGGAAAGAATTGTTGTGGATGAAATTCACCCCATGGCAGATGGGCAGCCTAAGGACTGGTGGCCATTTCCTGCAAGTTTTGTGCTGCTACCAGCCCCTGGAGAAGGGCTAATTATATCCCATAATGCTTTGCAATTACAGTTCATGATCTATTCAAACAAAATTCAGTAAATCCTCATTACTCTGCATGCGCTATCCCTTTTTACAAAGGGGAAGCTAAGGCAGGGAGGTGCATTACTTGTGTAATATGCATGGAAAGTCTGGGAGGACAATTCTTCACCATTAAAATCAATGGAAGTTTTGACATTGGGTATGTTTAGATGGATGGGCTGCCCTGGTGCTGGCTGTGCCAGTCCGCTTCACCCCCCAGGTGGCCTCTCCATCTAAAGGTGGCCCTGCCAGATGTGCAGATGCGCCCTGGCTGCAGAGTGGGCTGGCCAAACCCAGGGTACTGGCCCGAAGCATAGCTACTGTCTGTCTGATGGGTGGACCTATGCTGCAGCTTCACTTTCAGCTGACCATTGCCCTGGGCAACACAGTAGAGATGCTGGTGCCAGCCTAGAGTGCTGGGCAATTGCCCATAGCTCTATGGTGCAGGGGGAGGAGTGCCACATGGGCAAACCATGGGCCAGGGAGCCCGTCTGTCTGAAGCCAACCCAGGTGGGGTTGAATGCAGGCAGACATGGGGGTGCAACCCTGGAGAAGTTCCAGAGTGGGCTGCCTCCATGTCTGTCTAAAGACACCTATTGACTTTAATGGGTGGAGGATTGCTCTCAGAATGTCCTGCTTCCCTCCCTCCATGCCATGGTGCCTCTCCTCTTTGAGACCTAGTATAATAATCCCAAATTATTGAACTAGGAGTGTGGGATGCTATGGGCCATACCTACCTACAGCCTATATTGAAAAACTCATCAAGACAGTGAGATTTATCTTGGAGAGTTTCCTCCTAGAGAAAAGTGGCCAGTTGTGAATTACAGAGCTGCTCCAAACTCACTATCTCCATCTTTAAACCATGAGACAGGATTCTAAACTTGGCTGAGGCAGCTTAGGCACCTGAATCTGATGGAATTGCAATGGGAATGGGCACCTAACTCCTGTAAGAAAACCTGTATTTGAAAATCTGAGACTCCCTAAGGATTTATGACTTCAATTTGTTTCTTGTGGGCACTGCAAGAGTGAGTCAAGGCATTTAACTTCAGTCTGAGCTGGGCCCAGAGGAAGTTTGAAAGGAGGGACCTGAATGTAGAGAGAGTGGCAGTCGGGCAGTGGCGTAACCAAAGTCTCTCAAATGGGGGACACTTTCCTTTGTTAGAGGGCACAACAAGGACGAGGGCAATAATAGACAGGGGAAGGAGAGAAGTGAATGGGGGGCACTGGCTTTGAATGGAGGGGCACAGGCCCCCCCAGGTCGCAGTTGGGATGAGGAGGGCATTCCATACACGGTGCAAAAAAAGGCACCGAGGTGCAAATGGAATCAGCATCACCAGTTGAGCAGGGAAAGTGGGGGCTGCAGGGAGCAACCCTGCCCTATAAGGTACCTGGCAGGAATGATCAAATAGTGTTTCTTAAACTGTGTGTTCTGATAGCCTGGAATGCTGATCACCAGTGCAACATTAGGGTATCCCAACACACCGGGCTCCCCGATGGGTTTGCATAGTGGCTCGCTGGGTTAGGATTGTGGGCTCTTGTTTGCTACTGATCAGCATCTCCTGAGAGGAGACACGCAGGCTGGGGTTGGGCAAGAGGGGAGATGGGACAAGGCTAGGGTGGGGGCAAGCAGACTGGGTGCACGACAAGCTGGCTGGAGCTGGATCTGCTGGGAGAGAGGATGAATGGGCCTCGTCGGACTGGAGCAAAGGAGAGAAATGGTGTTCAGTTATCAAAGTGTTGTGTCATCGTTTGAGGGCAAAATGGGGGACACAAGACAGAGAAACAAAGAACAGAACAGAACATTTGGGAAGCACTTAGGGCCGGCCTTAGAATTTGGGTGGCCTGGGGCGAGGGGGTTACTGGAAGGACAGGGGGTTGAGGAGTTAAAGGGTTTGCTGTGCACGAGGTTGAGGGAATCACTGGAAGTGGGGGACAGGACTTACCACCAGGTGGGTGCCTACCTTGGGAGCCTCAGGAGTGGCAACAGTGGCAAGGCTCCTGGAATCCACTCAGGAGTGGCCTGGAGGGGGGACTCCAATGTAGTGCGAGGCCTGGGTGGCTGTCCCATCTGCCCTGCCCTAAAGTCAGCCCTGGAAACACTGATCTAATGGACTACTTTTCCAACCATAATTCCCAGAGTTGTGATTATCCCCTTTGACCGAATGTTCAGAAGACAACCGGTAGGTGGGCACTGGCAGACAGTGAGATTCAGTACCTTTCCCCTTTCACTTTAAACTTATCTTACCCAACCTCTTAGTTGCAATATCCTGTGTTTAAATGGAATAATTGCTAAAAGAACTAGGTAGGCAAGCCTTGCTGGTGCAACTGAGAACGCAAAGCTCCCCTCTGCAAGGCAAATCTCCCCACTGGGGGAAACTGACAAGTACAAAGTGCCTCTGTGGAAACAGGCTCCTCTACTGAGCTTGACAAAGCTGGTGAACAGACATTCATTCCATGGCATGTTTTTGGCTGCCTTGAGGGGCTGCTAAGCCAGATTTGTTCCAAAGAGCAAACTTGTGTTCCCTCCATGAGTTGCTCCAATGTTTGTGAGACCAAATGTAAGGCCTGCTCCCATATTAGGTAGCTGGAATGGCAGCAAACATTAGGTGTAGAGACACCTAAGGAGATCCCACTTTTTCCGCTTAGCATCACCTAACAAAATAGAAGTCTTTTCCCTTACCACTCACAGCTCTTCTCCTCTGGGTCTCTGTCTCTGGAGAGGGTGGCAGGGATGGAAGACAATCAAGATGGGAGGAGGTGGAATTTATTTTCTTTTGAGTCTGCTCTTCTGAGATGTCCACAAGTCTCGAAATGGGCAGGCCAGCAGCTGGCTGTTTGTACCTCGCGTACTGTAGCACTTCTGTGATCCATCTCATCTCACGCAAGATTTCATCAATTTGCTTTGGAAGGGAGAAAAACAAACAAAAACAAAAAAACAAAGAAAAAAACAGTGGAAAGTTGTTAAAAGCAATACCCAGGTTTAAAATTCTGACTTGGCTTGAAATGGCCAGCTGCTGTTTTCCATGATATATTAATTTTTATTTACAAGAGCCTGATTCTCAGCAGCTGTAACTTGAAGGATATCCACTGACTTCTTACAGCATGATCCTCTGGGAAGATAGTGCCTATGCTGGCACGTGGCGCAAAACTGACTTGCATTTATATCTATAGGATTCATGCCCATGGTAACTGTTAGTACCATTGCCGTGCACCCAAAAGACTGTGCTTGCAAAGAATCAAGATGGGCCTACTATGAAGGCAATCTGCTCCATGATTCACAGATCTACTGCTTACAGGCAGGGCCATGCTTTGGGCTGTGATTTTACTCCAATCCCAACTCTTAAGACTATGTGCTAGAACCATTTGTAAAGCGCAACGAGTTGTCTTGATCTCTCAGTATAGTAATAGAGCTGCACTACATGCTCTTTAGAGAGCTAAACTGGGCTATTTTTGATGAAAATGGCCGATTCACTGTTTCAGTAGAGAGCTGATAATTACAAGCTTTCCAGAATACTTCGCTTGGGTTTGTTTTGGACAATGGATTTAAGGTTTCTTAGTAATTTCATTCAGGTTTAATTTTTGCCCTTTGATGGTTAAATATTTTTTGTTGGATTTTTTCATCATTGGATATTTTTGATTTTATCATTTTTGGATGGTGGAAAAAGCTGCCCTGAACCTTAGGGGAAGGGTGGGGTGTAAACAAACAAACAAACAAACAAATAAATAAATAAATAAAAAAGCAATGGAAGTTTGTTAGCAGAAATCCTGAAAGTGATGAATGGGCAAAACACATTCCAAGCACAATCATTCTAGTCAAAATTTCACAAAGGTTCCTGAAATGCCAAGAATCCCCATCAATTTGGGCACATCCGATTCGTTTCAACACTCACTCTTAAGTAGTGCTCCTGATACTACCTTGAGGACTAAAAGAGTATATGCAGCATTCAAGAGGCAGCCCATTGTTTGCTGCGACAGGAGAAAAACAGGGGCAGAATTATGTAGCTCCTGCTTTCTGCCTTGCAGAGGAGGTATGTAAGTCCGTCCTCTGAGAGAACTCTTGCCCCCACGAGCTCCGCCCCCTGCCCCTGACAAGTTGCTCTGGGCATGCTGCTGTCCAATGGCATGGACTGGTGGATCCCACCGCTTCCTCACCATTCCTTGCGAGGGGAGGGGGCTCAAGCAGTGATGACTGGGCCACTGCTTCCCTGCTGCTGCTCCAACCAGCTCTGGTGAAGCATGGCAGACAAGAAGCACTGTCTCTGCCCAACAGGGGGCCAACTGGAGAAGCAGTTGCTCCCCCCCACCCTCAGAAGCTCCCTCCCATAAAATAGTGAGGGGCAGAGGAGATGGGAATCCCTCAGTCCTGGCAGCTGTTCCTCAGCCCCCCCCCCTCTCCAGATGCTGGTGCTGCCTCCCCAAGTCTCCCACACATAACACCAGGGAACTGTAATCACAGTGTTTGCCCCATTGGTGGTAATGGAGAAAATGCAATGAACACAGGTCCCCGCATAACACCTACGATGCGTGGCTCCATGAGGGAAGTCGGCTGTTGGCGTATGTGGGAGACAGACCACTTGTGTAGGAATGTGTGTATCTCTCTCTCCCTTCAGTGTTGTGGCCCAATGTGGGGGCCTATGCAGTTGAGGAAGGGGTGTCCAGCACATTGCAGATGGGGAGCATAACTAGGACCAGGGCTCTACTGGGGGAGCTGCGGTACAAGCTTAGTGGAAATCCGGAAGTCTCCTGTTTAAACAAGATGCAAAGTGGGTGTAACCAGCAGTGAGTAGAAATATAACTGTGCTAGCTGAATGGTTTTTTTTAGACATCAATGTGCTTTCACAAGCTAGCTGCATGCACCATTTTAATTGTATTTATTAATTATTACTATTACAATTACTATTTTATTTATTAAGCATCAGAAATATTCCTGCATTGAAGTCATGGCTAAAGACAGGTCCTTGCCCTGAGGGGCTTACAATATAGCAGAATGAAAAAGATGGAAAGATCAGAAGGAGGGAAACATAGGGAGACCAGGATACATTCCAGAAGGTGAGATGTTGAAGATGCACATGCTTGGCTTAGTACAGAGGGAGGAAGAGGATCCTTAAGGATAAAGAGAAATCTAAATGAGCAACCTAGGAGCTAGTGTGTGAGGAGCTAGTGTGTGAGGAGCTAGCAACCTAGGAGCTAGTGTGTGAGAAGCTAGTGTGTGAGGAGCTAGCAACCTAGGAGCTAGTGTGTGAGAAGCTAGTGTGTGAGGAGATAGCAACCTAGGAGCTAGTGTGTGAGGAGCTAGTGTGTGAGGAGCTAACAACCTAGGAGCTAGTGTGTGAGGAGCTAGTGTGTGAGGAGCTAACAACCTAGGAGCCAGTGTGTGAGGAGCTAGGGAAATCCTGACAGAAGTGATAGGTTTTAGCAGGGATTTGAAAGTTGGGAGGGAGCAGAGTGCATGTGTCTAGGAAGAGAATTCCAAAAATAAGGAGGCGGCATAGGAGACAGGGGGGAATACAGTTTAGGGAGCAGGAAACTGGGTGGGTGTGGGTGGTATAAACATTATTTTATTTGTTTGTTTGTTTATATGGCTCCAGCAATGTGCCTGATGCTGAACTGTTGTGATTAGAGTCAGGTCCCTAATCCAAGGGGCTTCAAGTCTAGAATAGTCTCCTCCTGTGTAGTCATAGCTACTGACAGTGTCCTGGATGCATTCAAGTAAAAATGGGCCAGGGGATTGAGATTTGAAGATCATTGGTTTTCCAGATATTCCTGTTGCCAGGGGGAGTCCTAGATGTGTATTCAAGAGTTACTTGTGGCAGATTAGTTTATACAACAATTACAAAATGGATGTAAAGGGCAAGGGGCAAGAGATAATCAAGCCCACTCCTTTAGCTTGCACCACTACTTACATTTGTGATGTCTGCTTAGTCAGCAGCAATAACACTCCACAAGCTACTTTAGAGAGGGCAAACCGGCCCCCTTCCCCGCCCCACCCCAGAAGCCCCTTCTTTATAAAGTGCCTCCTGAATCATAGAGCACCTTGACCCTTGACCAAGAACTGGGAGGCCATTCCCTCAGCACAGCTCTGCCACAAAACCTGGCCCTGAGCCCTCTGCGACAGTTGCATCAACCAGGGCATTTCCTAAGATGTATGGAAGCCACACAACATGCATGCAATGAGGACCAAGGGCAATGGGAAACAGTTCAAGAGTTTCTTCAGACGTGCAGTTTTTCATCTACTTTGCCATGAACAGTTGATTCCCAACACTCTAATCCATCCCATTTCATAGTCCCGGTGCATATTTTAAAGCTCCACAGAATGAGTGGGATCAGTGATTATTTATCATGCTCTGCTGCAACCATTTGGTTGGGTTAAGAAAACGCATCCATGGCCCAGCTAGTACGTTCAATGAAACATAAAGCTTCTCAGCTCCCACACTGAGGCAGTTACATGGTGTCTCCTGGGATAACAGGCCAGCCAATGAGCTTTAATGGCATCCAAAATATTACAGCAGATAAATGATAACTTAACTGCAATTTCAGCTTCAGCAGTTCTGAATATGGCCCACTTGGTAGATCCCAGATAGTTCTTTTCTTGCTGCTCCATATCCCAGTTTAAACACATGCATCTTATTGGATTTATTTTATTTTTACTTCCTGGTGGCTCTCTGTCTGTCTCAGGATGGATTTATAAAGACTCCTTTGCTCTCGACAGTATTTGGTTTGTGTAGTGACTTCAACACTGACTTAGATCTGTGATCATACAAATGCTCTTGCGGTTTTGTGGTCACCGCTGAAGATTGCGGTATGCGGTGGGGCTGGGATATTTTTGCCAATAGGTGGAATACAGCTGGTTTTCATTTGAGAAGAAACTTGACAAGGCTAATGCACTGTCACAATAATTCAGTACAAAGCACTGGGCTTTCAAATACTCCACCACATTTCCCTCAGAATATACAAGAAATAAAAGACCCTGGAGGAGCAAGAACACTTATTAAATCTATGGCGCTGCCCACCCTCACCCTCCTGCAATTTATAAAAGTTGCATAAAGAGCGTAGTTCACAAAGCAGGACTTTAGAGCCCCAAGCATGCTAGAGTGTAAGAGTGGAGAGGAACTAAAGGGGAAGGGGACTGTGAAGTACTGAGACATGCTGCTACTAGAGATAGGCTCTATGGCAGCTCTACTGAAGCCAATAAAGGACCCAAGGAAGGACAAAGTCATGGTCAGGTGAAACTTGAATACCAGACACAAGTGTCTACATACGTTGGCATCAAGGAAGGCCAGAGTTGCCTGGGCAGGGAATGACTCTCCCTACGTGGCAGCCCCAAGTGATCAACCGCCTGGCCAGTTCCACCTGCAAAATTACAAGGTGGAGAGGCAAGGAGTATGATGTCACAACATTCAGAAAAGGGGTGTGGCTACAACGGAAGGGGTGAAAAAGCTCCTTTGTCTTGCCCCTTTTGGTGTAGCCATGCCCTTTTCTTAGTGCCACGGTATCACAGTGCTCAGAAAAGGGGTGGGGCTGTGCTGAAAGGAGTGGGGCAGAGCTCCTCAACACTTTGACCCGTATATTTACCAGCAAGTTGGGGAACACCCAAAACCCGTCAACTGATCGATGTCTTGGCCAGCCTAAATCAGAGCTGCCCTGACATTATCATGCGGATACAAAAGAAACTCATGCTTATAGAGAAGCAGTTGGGAAATTAATATATTAAGGTTTATCCAGGATATTGTGACAACTCCACCAGACTTTATTTTTAATGATGTATAAATTTAATAATTGCAGAAAAAATGATTCAAACTATAAACCACATAACTAGCAGTTACTATTATAGTTTTGAAAGGATAGGTATAACTCCACCCTCTCCCTAGTTACATTGGTTCATAGCATTATACGGAACAGTTTCTTTTCCAATTTCCCACAAAATTTCCACGCTTTGGGAAAATATGAAACAAACAACAACAAACAAACAAACAAAAACAAACAAACACCCACATGTTTTTGCCCCAGAAATTTCTGTTTCCCCCCCCATACCCTCACATCACTAGCCTGATGGTAGCTCATATGAGGAAAAAGTATTTTATAACCCAAAATGACACATTTCTTTGTAACACTCTAGAGTTACTGTCATTTGCTTTTATCTGTAAAATCCTTTTAGAAAAGCCCTCAATGAAACAAAACGTTCTGGATCAGGCATTTCATAAAACCTACCCTGTACTTTTAAGACTATAAGACTTTATGTTATGTCTGCCCAAAACCTCTCCTTTTAGTTTCCAAGTTACAGCCCTGCACGGAAATCTTTATTGACTGGTCAGAAACAGCCGTTTACCTGGATATAATCTAAGACTTGCTGGTGTCTTTGTTTGGCTGCAGCGACTTCACTGTCTGAAATTGCTTCCCTCAGGGACTGCTGGGTGTTCAGAGAGTCCAGCTCTATGACAGCAGAAAGGCGACAATACAGACTAATAAATTTCTCCTTGTAACAGCAAAAGTGAACTGTGAAAATGAGAAAGTAAAGAAGAAACATGTTATGCCTGGGTCCTGGAATTTTAATTCTGAAAACAAATGTTAATTAAACCTGATTATTCATTCTTGATGGAATACAGTGAAGCAGGGCTTGATTCTGAATTGATTTACACAAGAGTTACACTAGCATAAATCTACTGATGTCACTGGGGCTACAAATATCATACACCAACGTAAGTGAAGGGCGAGCCAGTGCCACAGCGGTAGATTTTTACACAAATGGCATGTAGGTGCCTAACTCATACAGACTTTTAGTTGAGGTCAGGCAGCTGAGTATAGCTGTTCCTCTGAAAGTCTGTCCCCAAATGGATATACTTAGAGACCTACCATTCCTACTGTTGTCAAAGGCGGTTCACTATTTTTAGTAATGGGTTAAATCAGAAACGGGTGAGGGATGGGAGGAATAATTTCACATCATGGCTCAACTTTGAGTATACCGCAGAACCCTTCTGCAGGGCCACAAACATGACCACCTCTAGGGCCCCATGGAGGAGGCCCCCAATGGGATGTAGGGAGGGTGGCCACCAAAGGCCCCACATTTTATCTTTGCCCTGGGCCCCGCTAATTCTAAGACTAGCTCTGCTCACACAAATCCCATGCAATAACTCAAGCTTTCCACTGTCGGATTTTCCCCAAGAGTATCCAAACTCTGCTTCACTTCCCAACTGGAGGCAACAAGATGAATGGCTTGCATTTCAAAAACTGCCATCAATTTAACAGGAAAATTTAGTTTTACATTTATTTTTTAAAGCAATGGCCATTACAGAGTGTAGAAGCCAGAACTAATTTTGTGCTGCTAGGATTACTAACTTGAATTTCCTTCCTTCCTTCCAATTTTGGAACATCTGGGGTCTAGTTGGACCCAACAAGCCAGGTAATATAGCACCTTGTATTAGGATTTATGACAGAAGTCCCCAAATTGTGGGTTGGAACCCCAGGTGGGGCCATATCATCTGCAGATTGTATCATGATCCAGTCTGATATTGAGGTACTGTGCATGACTTTGTTGCTGCTGTCTGGGGACACAGGATTCTACTTAGGTCTCAAAATGGGGTCATGCAGGCAAAAGGTTTGGGAACCATTGCCCTATAGTTTGTAAGGCCCTCCTTGTTCATGATAGAATGCTTCCCCATTCATTGGGGTCAATCCGATGACCTGTGGATCCTCTGCCTGCCCACACATGCGAACGGTTTCCATGTGGCACAGTGTGCCGGCAACGGAGGTGCATGAGGTTCCCATGCAGGCATGTGCATGTGTGAGTGCACTCTGGATCCACGGGCCATTGGATGGGCCCCAATGTTGCTTTATTGAGCATGACAGTATGAAATGCATCTACATTGCTGCTGCCTTCCTATTGCTTTTCTAGAATCTTTGTTATGGATAGGGCTGTTAGCTATTTTGTCATGTTTCTGAGAACCAGGCACAGGAGTTGTTCAAATTAAAATTAAAAATGTGAAAAACACACATCATTGTCAAAATAGGACATCAGTTCCCAAAGCCCCCTTGTCAGCCAATCAATAGTGAAACCTGGAATAAAGGTCCCAGAAATAACCTGAACCCCAGAGGTCCTCGGAAGATGGGAGGATTGAATTCTGTCCCTTTCTTCCATGGAGCCTGTATAGCGCAGAGGCCTTCAAGCAGTGTGTGGTCTTACAGTAGCTACCATGTGTGCTACACTCTTGAGTGAATTGCAGCTATTTGAGTGCCTGAGCTGATGTTTCTAGCCTTTGTGGTTTGTAGTCAGACCCCTAATGCTACTTTAACAAATGTTACTGCAACGTAGTCTTTTGTGGTTTCACAATTATGTATTCGGTAGCCACCAGCTAATGGGGAATGGAAGCTTCTAATAGTTTCACAGTGAATCATAGGCATTTTATAGGCGCTGGGGAGAAGAACATAATAAATCAAGATAGAAAATGGGACCTGCTTTAGGGCGTAAGATTGGGTATTTTTCATCCAGAAAGCAAAATGAAACTTTTCTTGCTGTTCTCTCTGGAATGCTGTGAAGTAATGAACGGGCCAAGCATGTAGTACCCCTATTGCATGTAGCAAGTGGCACTGTCTGTGGATGTTTTTAGATGAGATATTACCACACATGGCCACCCAGGAGCCACAGATCCAAACACCTGTCTGAAGGTGGAGCAGCCGGATGCACACTCCCGTGAGCCACAGAGCATCCATTCATGGCTACGCATGGAGCCATGCCAGGAAATCTGGCGTGCTCTGTGTGGGGCCAGCCAAATGCATATTGGCTGCTTCCATGGTTGTGGTAGCCATGTTGGAAGCTGCCCATTTGAATTACTTCCCATGCGCTCTACCTATGTGGGTGATCTGTGGCAGAGCTACATGGCGACTAGGGGTGGGAATTCCGGTCCTCCCGAGATCCGATATTGCTGGTATTTGGGTGTATCGGCTTAATCCGATAAATCCGATATTTACCTGTACCAGCATACCAGATTTTTAACATTGGCCGTGGTACCGGATTTTTAACATTGCGGCCATTGAAGTCAAAAGCCCAATGTAAAAAATCCGGTACCACGCCCAATGTTAAAAATCCGGTATGCCGATACCGGTAAATCCGGTACCAGGGAGATCCGATACCGGTACATCCGGTATCCGGTATTCCCCCCGGTGTCCCACCTGACCATGGGTCCCCTCCCTCCCATTGCCTTGCTTATTTGTGTTTGAAAACAGAAAACACCCTATGTCTCTGTCCTCACCTGAGGCTGGTGCTGTGTTGCCAGCTCTCTTTATGTTCTTTTGAGCCTTGCAAGGTGTGGTATGAAATTTCTTAAGCCCTCAGCTACTGGAGTCATGTGAATATGGAATAACCATCTTCGTTATTAAAAAATAATAATTTCTAATTCTTGTAAAATCTCATGGTTTTTAAGATGACCTCATGATTCCCTCATGATTGTTGAACATATTGCTCTGGCAATACTGGTGATGTCTATTGCTACTCAGCCCTAGTAGGAGTGATATTAGACCCAGCACAGGACTCGAGGAGCCCTACGCAAGACCTATGTGTCACTCACACACTAGGATTTCATTGGGATTTATTTATTTATTAAATTTCTGCCCCAACCCTCTCGTCTCTGGCGTCCTGGGGCAGCTTACAATAAAAAGTAATATAGATATAAATATAAAATCATAACAATTATAAAAATTCAATTAAAAATCTACTCAAATACAATAATCTGTGACCAAACAAAATCCCCCCTACCGCCCCCTTCTACCCCTTGAAAAATGCCTGGTGGAAGAGCCAGGCTTTACAATCCATTGAAAGACCAGGAGATCCAGGTTGAGACAAACCTCCACTGGGAAGGCATTCCATAGCGACAGTGTGGCCGCCGAGAACGCCCTCCTGTCTGTATGGACCTGCCGATACCGCGGGACCTCCCGCAGGTCATCCCTGGACGATCACAGGGATCACCCCAGGACACGGAGGGGTGGGTGTGGGTGAGGCGATCATTCAGGTAAGTGGGGCTTAGGCTGTGTAGGGCTTTAAAGGTTAAAACCAGCACCCTGAATTGTGCCCGGAAGAGAATAGCATCCAGTGCAGAACATGGAGCACTGGTTCAATATGCTCTCTATGGCCCATACTTGTAAGCAACTGGACCACTGCATTCTGCACCAGCTGCAACTTCCAGACTGTCGCCATGGGCAGCCCCACATAGAGATCATTGCAATAGTCCAACTGCGAGGTGACGAACACATAGATAATGGTTGTGAGATTGGAGTCCGAGACACATGGATGGAGCTTTCTCACCAGATGCAGTTGGCGAAAGGTGCTCCTGGCCACAGCCGACACCTGAAGATCCAGGTGTAGCTGCGAATCCAGGAGCACCCCCAGGCGCCACACAGATGGAACCAAAGGACGATGAACACCCCCAATAATGGGGGCAAACCCCTCACACATCTCACTGACACCACCAACCACCATCACCTTTGTCTTGTCAGGACTGAGCTTCAACCGGCTCGACCTCATTCAGTCTCTCACTGCTGCCAAACACCAGGACAGCAAGGAGACCACAGGGCCTGGGTCTTATGAAAAAGACAAATACAGTGGGGTGTTATCTGCATATTGATGACAGCGAACCCCCCAGCTGCAAAACACCTCCCCCAGTGGCTTCATATACATGTAGAACAAGAGAGGGGACAAGATGGAGCCCTGTAGGACCCCACATGGGAGGTTTACGGGTGAAGATATACAGTCACCGAGCACCACCTACTGGGATCTGTCCACCAGGTAAGTGTGGAACCACCGCAAAACGGTCCTGTCTACCCCGGTCAAGTCCCGTAGCCACGTCACCATTTCATGATTCATGGTATCAAAAGCCGCGGATAGCTCTAACAGAACCACAAGGGTCATACAACCACTATCTAGCTCTACTAGGAGGTCGTCAACCAAGGCCACAAGCGTGGTCTCTGTACCATAACCCAGATGAAAGCTGGACTGGGCAGGGTCCAGAAAACTGATGCGGTCTAGATGTGCCTGCAGCTGATGGGTCACTTCCCACTCAATAACCTTCCCTAAAAAGGGAAGGTTAGAGACAGGCCGATAATTCGCCTGGGCGCCAACGTCAAGAGATGGTTTCTCGAGGAGAGGTTGAACCACCGTCTCCGATTTAAGTGGGGTGAACGATGTTCAAGGTTCTTTGTGGCAGCGGGAGCTTGCCACCAAGGTTGAGAGCAGGAGGAATATCTGCATTTAAAGGGTGACTAACCTTATGGTAATGTGGAGGAAAACATCCTTCCCATATAGGGGCTGGTTGGGTAAGCACAAGCCTCATTATAAAGAAAAGTGGGGGAAGAATGTCTGGATTTCATCAGTGTGAGAAGGGTTTGGGATCTATTGGAGCATTCACTTTGATGGCTGAGAGAGAGAGGCAGGTTAGAAGCACTCACGGAGGGGAAAATGTTGTTAGACACAGTGTCTATGTGAATATGTTTAAAACACTGGACGGCACTGTCACAATATGAACTTTTGGGGGGCTGAGGAACACATCAAGTTGACCTTAGTGGTTTCCATGCCAATGAGACGATAGCAGCGTCTCACATCTCTATGTGGGGATGAATTACATCTGCAGTGAATAAACTAAAGCCATTCTGATATGATGATACCCCCTCTCTCAGGGACATCATGGAGTAAACACAGATGTGATGGTGGCGAGGGGCCTCTCTGGCTCACCCTGGGGAGAAAAAATGCATCCACCACTCCCTGGGTCAGGGAAGGGCACAGAACAAACATGCCTGCAACCCCTGGCAGCCAGAGAGCCGTCTCACCATCCACGTGCCTTGGGTAGGGCAGAAGAACCAAACACACAGCTGGCCCCACCCTGCCCTCTGCCATGACGGTCAGGCATGGTGAACTGTGGGCAAAAGAAGCTACGATAGTTGCTTCTGCCCATCCTCCACAGTACTCCAGGAGGGCAGAGACAGGGGAACCAGCCCCTGGCATCCCTGCTGACACATGGAGGTGCCAGCCAGCCACACGAGGAACCAGTTACCACTCACCGAAAGCCAGCTGCAGGGAGCAAAGTGCATGCACCATGGAGAGCACAGGAAGAAAAGGGGAAACCATCAGAAAGGAGACATATATGAAAGCAGACACATGCAACCCAAATATCCAGTCCCCATGCCGGCTGCCAGTCCAGTCCCATTCAGATACTGTATACAACACAGGTCACAGATTACTCACACTGGAGGTCCACATAGGGTACAATTCCAATGGGGTAGTGGCAGCTGGGGGGTGGGGTGGAGCGACCCCGCTCCCACTAGAAATCACTCACATCAACAGGAAGTCCAAAGAGCAAAGTTTCTAGTGGGGTCCCCAAGGCTGGGGGACAGGAGTTGGGAACTGAGCTCCCTCCACATACATCCCCCTTGATACATGCCTCTCCGGTAGCTGTCTGCAAGCATATGCTGAGTCACCATATAATGAGGATCAAAAGGATCACTGCAGGCCAGAGCCAACTAAACCTCAGGCTATGTTCACACGTCATTCAGGGCATGGAGCTTGGCTGCACAGGGCTCCTCTTGCACATGCGGAGCCATCAGTGGACCTGCAAGGAGGTTCTGCTCCATCATCTGATCAAGGCACTTGTGCAGGCCCAGTGCATGGCCTGCACAGGGCAGAGAGGGACCCCTCTGCAGCAATGCAAAGGTGAAACACAGGAAGCTCACAAATCTCCTGTAAAACAGTACTTTCATTCACATCCCATAGTCCCTTCGCACTCCTGGGGGCGTGGGGGATGGTGGTCCAAGCCCAGCTTGACCACCTTCTCCTAACATTCCGGGCCAACCACATGATCACCCAGCATCTTTACGTAGTGGCTTACAGGCCCATAGCCAGCTGCCCTGCAGGATGGGTCAGCCAACGGCTCCTGTGCATCAACCCTCAGCCAAACGTCAGCCAGGGCCAAGGTGTCAGACACCCCACAACTCCTCTGTATCCCACATGTCGGGCCCATGCACAAAGCCATGGTGGTCCATTCCACAGTCAAGTACACAGAGAGATTGAGGTCAGGAAGGGAGATTGGGGTACACAAGTAGCGTAGACCACGCTCAAACCAAAGAATGAGCTGTGTGCTGTGCTAGGTCTACTAGATGGTGAAATACCACAGACAGTGACAATCATGGGGGAGTACAGCTCCCACAGAGCAAATCACAGACAGAGAAACCTTGAGCATCCTGGGGAATCAGTGCACCTGGCCACTCAGTTACATGGGGGCCTGTTCCGCAACCCCTCTTTCTAGACCCCTCTCTTCCAGGAGACACACCTTGAACCAACCTTGGCCAGAAGCTGCTGAGCCTGGTGCATGCACAGGGTCAGGACTGGCAGGTCCCCTGTCCCCCCTCCCCCCCCCGTTTGAGAACAGAAAACAGATTTTTGATGAGGTGGAAGAATCCCATTTGGCTTTCTCTACACACATACCCTGGATGCACGGTTGCGGTTGCCCATAAGCTGCACCTGAGCATGAAGCCCAGGCTCAGAAGGACCCCCCTGGCTGGGATGAGAATCACACTGTCAACTGTGCATGGACTGTCCTAGCCATTCGCTTGACCTGCAGTCAGCCAGTTGATGATGGCTTGCTGCCTTCACACAGCACGTCAAAACATCAAAGATTCTGGCACAGGCTCTCTCTGAAGGCACCACAGCCATGTGGTTGAGAGTCATGGAGCATGAACACTTCCGTGCTGTTCTACATCTTCCAACTCCTTCTCAACACCGCTGAGGTGTGCAACTCGCAGGTTCAGGCAGTGCAAGCCATCTGCTTCACATGGCATGAGTCCTTCATCTGCTGCCTCAGCACCTCTGTGCGCTTCAGGTCAGGCTGCTGAGGCACAGGCGAATGTGGGGTGCCCGCATGGCATGGCACCAGGCAGGAATTAGCCAAGAGCAGTAGGCACCAGGCCTCCCTAGCAGAAATACAGGTGCTACAAGGGGAGCTGCAGCGGGCTGTGGATTATCTGTCTGGGGACATTGCTGCAGCAATCCTCACCCTTCGCCAGGTAATGCCCATCACCCAGTTTGCCTGGGTTGATCCCAGGGCAAGGTAGTGGTGGAAGATGGTCCTGGCCACATGGGGAAACAAGATTTGGTGACCCATTTCTGGGGAGGTTGACATGCGAGGGTAGGTGGTTGGAGTGATGGTGGCACCGTACTTGTGCCAAAGATGATCAATTGCAGCATAGAGTACTTTGAGGTCCTACGCCGTGATGCCATGGGCAGCAAAGAAGCGGTACTTTGCTGCTCTCATAGCACCTGCTCAGTCATGTCCAGCGGACCTGTTCCAGGTGGTGAGGGGTCTGGTCAGTCCAGCCTGTCTCCACCTGGAACCAGATTCATCCAAGGCCCACTGTGACATGTTTTTGATGTACTTAGTGGACAAAATTGCTCGCATTTTGCATGACTTCGACTCCACCATTTCGGAGACAGTGGAGGAGCCAGAGGTTAGGAATGCCCTGTCTGGTCTGAGTTCATGGGATGAATTTCAATTGGTGACACCTGCCGAGGCAGAGGATGTTCTGGACTCTGTTCGAGACACAATGTGTGAATAAGATTCTTGCCTGTGGTTAAGGCCGCCAGGGAGACATTAGGGTCAGTGTTGGCTGGGGTGATCCAACACCTCCCTTGGGAAAAGTCATGAGCTGGAATGCCTCAAGAGGGCTGTGGTCTGGCCACTTCTCAAGAAACCATTGCTTGATGCTGCTGCCCCGGCGAACTGCTGCCCTCTAACGCTTCTGCTGCTGCCCTCTAAACTTCCCTTTTTAGGGAAGGTTATTGAATGGGTCATGGCCCATCAGTTGCAGGCACATCTGGGTTGCACCAGTTTTGATCCTGCACAGTCTGGCTTTCGTCTGGGTTATGGCACGGAGACTGCACTTGTGGCATTAGTCGATGACCTCCTGGTAGAGCTAGATAGGAGTCGTAAGATCCTGCTGATTCTACTGGATCTATCTGTGGTTTTTGATACTGTGACTCACGAGCTTTTGGTGACTCACCTGTGGGACCTGGCAAGGATGAACAGTACCATTTTACAGTTGTTCCATTCCTACCTCGTGATAGATCTTAGTGGGTGGTACTAGGGGACTGTTTATTGTCTCCTGGGGGCCTTCCATGTGGGGACCCACAGGGTTTCATTCTGTCCCCACTTCTATTCAATGTATACATGCAACTGCTTGGGGAGGTTGTGCGCAGCGGGGGGGGGGGGGGCATTCGTTGTTATCAATATGCCGACGACACCCAGCTGTACCTTTCTTTTTTAGCTGACTCAGGCCCTGCAGTCTTGTTGCTGTCATGATGTTTGGCTCCTGTGGGGAATTGGATGAGATCAAGCCTATTGAAACTCAATCCTGACAAGACAGAGGTGATGTTAGTAGGCAGGGTCGGTGATCTGAGGGAGGAGGAAGCCCCTGTTATTGGGGGTGGGTGGGTCCATCCTTCATTGGTTCCATCTGTGCGGTGTTTGGGGATACTCCTGGATTCACAGCTGCACCTGGATCAGCAGGTGTTGGCTGTGGCCAGGGGTGCCTTTTGCCAATTGCACCTGGGGAAGAGGCTCCGCCCATATGTCTCAGACTCTCATTTTGCCACTGTCATCCATGCATTCGTCACCTCGAAGTTAGACTACTGTAATGCGCTCTATGTGGGGCTGGTCATGGTGATGGTCTGGAAGCTGAAACTGGTGCAAAATGTGGTGGCCCATCTCCAGATGGGGACGAGATGCAGAGAGTACATTCAACCAGTGCTCCAAGCAATGCACTGGTTGCCAATTGTCTTTCAGGCCCAATTCAGGGTGCTAGTCTTGACCTATAAAGCCCTACACAGCCTGGGTCCTGCTTAACTGAGGGAACACCTCACTCCCTGGGCCCCGGGGCGTCCCCTGTGGTCACCTGGGGGTGCCCATCTGGAGGTCCCGTGTTTTTGGTGGGTCCGGATGGACATGAGGGTGTTCTTGGCAGCTGCTCCATTGCTGTGGAATTCCTTCCCGGTGGAGCTCTGCCTCAGCCTGGATCGCCTTACTTTTCACTGGCCTGGTAAGACTTGGCTCTTCTGCAAGGCATTTGGCGGGGGCAGGGGGAAGGTGGGATGGGTTTATTGATTTTGTGGGTGGGATTTTTATTGTACAGACCTGGTTGTATGAGTTAGATTTTTTTATTGCTGATTTTATTGTATTTAATGTTCTTATTATGGTGAGAGGGGCAGGGTAAAAGTGTATTTATAAATACATAATACATTTCCAATGTTCCACTGCCTGGTCTTCACGATGGCTGACATACTCCATCCATTGGGGAAGGGGATGCCCATGAGGATCCCATCCCCATGGAGCCGTGCGTAGCCTTTGTCATCCGAATGCTCACTACCCTGGACTTGTGCTGCTTCATTGCCCTGCTGCTCAACAGAGTGGTGCAACTTGTTGACCCAGAGCAGTTGATGGAAGGTTTTTAGATGGGTGTGGGTCCCCCCAATTGCATCAGGGTGTTCTATGGCACCCACATTGCTGTCCTCTGCCTCCTCCCCCAGCCATGATGAGTAGTAGTACATCAACAGGCGTGAGTACCACTCTGTGGTCCTTCAGGCTGTTGCGGATGACTGTGTCTGGTTTATAGAGCTGGTGTCCGGCTACTCGGACAGGAGCCATGATGCCCATATCCTGCAGCAGTCCCCCCTTTTCACCAATATATAGGGGAGACTTCAGCCCAATGCCATCACCAACATCGAAGGGGTGCCCATGAAGCCCCTCATCCTGGGGGACTTGGTTTACACCCTTCCACGGTGACTCATGAAGGCCTATCCCATGGCCTGCATCCCAGAACATGGCCACTACAACAGGCAGCTGAGTGCCTCCAGGACTGTGGAGGAATGGGCATTTGGGTTCCTTAAGCAATGCTGGGGATCCATTGCAGGAAGAATCAGCTTCAAGGTGGAGACAGCCCTCCTGATGGTCACAGCTGCCTACATCCTGCATAACTTTTCAAGACAGATGCTGCTGCCTTGGAGTACTCCTCCCCATTGGCCACCAAGAGCCAGTGCCTCTGTACAGGCAGGAGAACAACTGCTGCAAGACCCACATAGCCCGGAGGATCTGGGATTCCTTGTGCAGGGACAATGCAAATATGTGATTATCTCTGTACATATCTCTGCAGGCATGAATCAAGGAGGGAAGAGGGGGTGTACAGATGTAATAATGGGGCTGATCCCATGCCTTGCACACCCCATGTGTGCAAAATATGTCCATAGAAAGCACATTGTGCTGTGCGGATCCCTAGTGGGACCGATGAGGATCCCTTTTGGGATTGTGGCCAATAACTTGTTAATGCACAATAAAAGGGGTAAATAGTGGCACAGTTAATGAAGTGTGTTGTTGTGCACATTATTTCTCTGGACCCAGTACAAATGTGTAACATTGGCACCCCTGCCATGATCCCATCCCATCCCATACACACAATCTCATGAGTCATGAAAGAAAGATTCCTATTTTAGTTCTAAAATGACATGAATAGACCATATCACTTTACAATCTCAGTTCTCTGGCCTTTTCCATTGTGAAATTATGAATGACTTTACTGAAGTCACTTTGTCTTGCAAGTTTACAATCAATAGACAAAACAGTAAGGTGACAGAAGCATTCCTGTGTCATCGCAGAACCCCTGCAGTTTCTGATGAGTGCTAGCTTGCTGAAACCTCAACCAGCTTCTGTCACAGTCACTGGTGATTATAATGGTGCTTGTCCTTCCCTTTTTCTGCCACGGCTGCTATGCCCTGTTTGCTCCTCCTGCCTGTGTACAGGAAATGCGATGAACTAAGGAACTCTGTGAGTCGTAGTTCTTGAGAGAGCGTGTCACATAGGGAGGCACACATCTCTGACCCTCAAACCACAAGTCCTAGAGTTTCCTGTACATGCTCACTCTCTCTCTCTCTCCCTGGCCTAGCTGCAATTGCTCATGTTGCTTGTTCTGCTCTAATGCTGCTTCTGATTGGTTCCAGCAAATCTCACAAGATCTCACAAAATCTGGACACTCCATGATGATGCAAAGGCCATTCTGTCATTTGAGGCAGCGAGGAGTTTGCACCCTCCACTGAAGTAGCAAGACAAAGGGACACAAAAGTGGCTGGGAATAAGTGAGGCTGAGTGGCTGCAGCTGCTTGGCTTTCCCTGCTATTTCTTGGCTGAGGAATGCTCTTGCCATGTGAGAGATGCTCCTCATATAAATAGCCCCACCCAGACCAAAGCAGGCTGTGTCATTGCTGGGGCTCAAGTAGGTGGCTGCCTGTCCACTCACCCTTTAATCTGGACATTGCACATCTTATCAAGCTGCCTAATTAGGGCTGTGAAAGAATTTTGTTTCCCAGAAAGGTCACAATTGGTTTAGTGGCTTATGCCTTCTCCTACTTGTTTGTGGTTTGAACAATCAACAGGGCGTACTTAAGCCTGGGTTGAGTGCTAGAGTTAGGTTTGTAGTGCTCCTTGGTAGGCTCAGTGCATAAATTCATTAACATGGTGGTCCAGGACATCATTAAGCCATCCATCCCTTTGAGATGAGTGGAGAGGGTGGCCTACTGGGCTCAGGCAGCCCCCGTGTACTCTACCCCTAGCACTCTTCTGTAGGCTGGGTGACCCAACAAGGCTGGTGGTATACTTCCTCCTTCCCTTCTTGCTCAGGAGGGGCAGAACGCTGGCCCTTTGTGGCAACTGAGATGCACAAAGTGAGGCTGGGTTCATCCCAAGATATGTTCTGGGCTGGGAGTTTTAACTCCGGGCAAGTTTGCTAGGAGTCTCTGCTCTGTTTAGCACTGGACCTTTCTTGTTCCACTGGCTACCTGTTTTGATTGTTTAATAAGTGGGTTGCTGCCAAGTTAATTCCACGAACCTGTGTGTGCCTCTTTTGTCTCACCATGGGGGTGCAATGCCTTGTTCAAAATACATTTTCTGTTGATGTTTTCAGAAGATCAACACTGGCATTTTGTGCGTTGTTTTAACCCCCCCTCTTCCCTTATCCATAATAGACTAAGGCTTCTGCTTGATAACTGTGGGCTGCTCTCTGCGGTTTGCATTCCACTAGCTATGACTAGAGTGTCTACCCAAGGAGCTATGCTCCCTCTGTAACTCATACACAGTCATAGAGAGTGCTGTTGCCAAAATCATCACGTGATTTATTGACTCTCCACTGGGACAAGGGGGAAAACAGATACAAACTTGTGATTTTATTATAAGGAGCCTGGGTTAATATTTCTAGGTGCAACAAGGTAGTATACCGAGTTCAAACATCTGAAGAGGGAGGTTAAGAAATCCTGAGTGTGGGGTGTAAGGATTATTTTGTCCTGGGGCAGTGCAGACGTCGTCTGAGGCAGGGAGCAGGAGAAGAAAGGAGACATTGTGACCCAGTTCCAACACCTCCTGTGTATACAGACGGAAGTGCTTAGCCTGCAGAGGGACATGCACAGAGAAGAAATGGGGGAGAGTTACAACATGGCACTTATAGAAACAACCCCCAAATGGTATAAAACATTAAAGAAAATTTGCACAACATCAAGCTTGGAATTTTTATAAAACATAAATATTGTGGGGTGGGGTGGGAGGCTTAAATTCAGTTAATGTCACTGCATAAAGATTTAAAGCTGTAAAGTTCCACATTAAACACCCACCCTCCAACCTCAACCCCCTTGAAAACAACATTTATGTTTCTTATTAGGCAGAAAATGATGGTGTTCCATGTGCTTTTCAAGACTGATTGTATAATTATGTGAAAACATGAAAATGGATTCAATTAAAAACCTTTAAGATTCAATTTAGGGCTGGTTGTTAGCATAACTATGTGGCTTTCCCTCACCTCCCCCTGAATCCAACACGGCACTGAAAGGAATCAACAGGTCCTGCAGAAAAATGAAATGGCACAAAAAGCTGCAGAGAGGCTGCTGGGTAAAGTGTGTGTGAGACACTTGCAAGACCTACCTCACTCCAAAATTAAGACCCTGCTTCAGACAGGGTTTGATTCTGCTCCCATTCAAACCAATGGAAAAGTCCCATTGATTTAGAGTGCAGGATCAAGTCCTTCAACAGGTGTTCTAACTCTAAGCCCCCGTTTAGAAGCCTTTCTCTGTAGGAATGGGCTTAGGCATGCATGGCTAAACAGCACCTAAGATGGAGATCCCAGACTGGGGCCAGGACACTAAGTGGGGTTGCACTATCTGTGAAAAAGGCAGTGGCATAGCAAAGCTGTGGAGGGCCTGAGCTCATGTCTCACTCACTGATAGGCCCCCTCAAAGGGCAAGGGGGTGGATTCTTCCTAAGCATCAGACCCCCAATGCTCCTAGCTAGCTTCGGCCTCCCCCCCCCCCAGGTTGTGGTGCTACCCTGGCTCCCAGCGGGGCCCCCTGGAGTGGTAGTAACTCCACCAGGAAGGATGTTTTCAGAGTGGGGTGGGGCCAGCACCCTACCCCTGCCCCCTCTGAGAACTTCCTTTTTGGTGGGGACCTTGGCAAGCAGCCTAGAAAATTTTCAGAGTGGGTGGAGGCAGAGTGTTGGGGCCCTGCTCCATCCTGTGCCCATTCTGAAAATTGCCTAGTGGTGCTCAGGCTGCTTGTAGAGGGGACCACCTAGAATCCAGGATTCTGGCTCAACTGAGCCCTCTTGTTCCATGGTTAGGCTTGCCACTTATGCAAGTTTTTAAGGAACACTTATGAAAAATACATGTTGTAGGGCCTGCATTGGCGCCTAAGACACCAAATGCAGGCCCTGAAACATGTATTTTTCATAAGTATTCCTTTAAAAATTGCATACGTGGCAACCCTATTCCATGGTAGCTAGCTGCACCCCTGAATGGGAAGCAATCATGACAATCTTTGATAAACTCTGCATATCTATGTTGCTGTGTCAGATCGCAGGGTTATATTTAAGTCCCAAAATGGGGTCACGAAGGAAAAAACCCTTGGTACCATTGATGGTATGAGTTGTTCACATGTATGGTATGTTGTTCACCTTGTGGGCTTCAATGGAGCAACTTTGGATTAAGTAGTCTGTGAACCACAGCCTTAATGTATGTTTAAAGTAGGGCTGTGCATGGGGTCAAGTATTTCTACCTGTATTTTAGTATTTTCAATTATTTGTATCTTTACCTGTGTTCACTGTATTTTCCTCATCAATGCCAATGTGGAAAATGCAGTGAACATGAGTCCTTGCATATGGGTTATTTTGGTGCAGAAGTGCAGTGAGGCTCCACTAGCTTACCAGACCTGTAAGAAAAGGAAAATGTGGCCAAAACTGCTGCTAAGTCTGCTACCAATTTAAAAGGGGGAGCACTGGTTTGAGTGAGGTGGAGAATATTGTCAGCTTGGTGGGGAGGTTGTTACCTTTGGGAGGATGGATGGGTACCATGAGGGAGTGTGAGATATGTGGCTGAGTTGGGAGATGGGAGAATGGAACATGGGACTGCCTCATGTGGGGAGTTGCCATGGGTCTGGCTTATGAATGTCACTGGTTTAGAGGAGTGGTCACTGGCTTGGGGGAGAATGGGCTCTCCCTCTCCAACTCCACTGAGGACAGTGTTTTGTGAATGCATTAAAATATCCTCAAACAAACTCCTCCCTGTTCACTTTTTAAAACATCTATTATTAACACACAGAGAGATTTTAGTTTTCATTCATGCTTCCAAGAACCAGTTAAAAATGTGATCAGTGCCACTTAGCATAATACCTGGTGTAGAGGTAGATTGATCTGCTTCAGGAGAGCTTTCACTGCCATCTGGAGCTCGTAGAACAATTGAGTAGGGCAGTCTGAAGCGTGATCCATACTTTCCACAGATTCCAAGCCAGAAAGAATTTGGATCCATTCCCACTCCTCTCTGTATGTTAAGTTAAAATTGGAAATATAACAAAAGTTCACTGCACAAGGAAGACTATTGGGCTGTGTTTGGGCTCTGCTGACAGTACTTCAGTATTCTCAGATAGTACATGCTCTAAAACGATGTAGCTTTGACTGTGGACCCCCACCCCTCCTCACACCTTTGCTATTTCATTTTTCTTGCATGTGGAAATTCCTCACTCAAAATCTCCCCTGGAGATGTATTTTGGCTTTCTTTGACATGCACTGCGCTGCATGTCTTCTATGGCCTTTTAAAACACATACACTGGACTACTGTGGCATTTGCTGGAGATCTCTATTTCTAATCATCTGCAGGCATTACTGGCACTGAATTCAGGCAGCGAGCCACCTGGGAATTTTGCTAAACACGTTTCCACTCTAGAGTTGATGAAAAACCTGGCACCCCAAAAGAAGAACATGCTAGTCTCACCAACACGTGGCTTTGAGAGCTATCACATTCCTATGAAGCTGTCCTGTCAATCATATTGCTGATTAGCTAGGAGGAAAGCATCACAGAACTGAGTATATTGCAAGACCATCTATCTATCAGGCCACTATGTGCCCCTCATTCTTGTATTATCTGTGCATTTCTTAATCTTATTTCTCATCAGAATAACTGTGCTAGGTACAGAAGCATTGTATACCCATTTTATAGATGAGGAACTGAAATGCAGAATGAGTGAGGCCATAATCCTACCATTGGGTTCAATGGAGCTAAGGGGTTTGAGGCTTTGCACAGCCTTAGCAGACTTCCTCTAGGCCACACAGGAAACCTATAGTACAGCTGAAATGAGTTTGCAGCCTTAAATTTGGGAAGTGAATTCAGATATCCGTTTCTGAAAATGAATAGCCAATCTTGAGTTTGTTGCAGTTGCAAAATCTGTCATTTCAGTATTTGATATTTCATTAGTTCATGACCTTGGTATTTGGTGCTTAGATATTTTGTGGCTTTGGCTTTTCATCCACCTAACTTCCCCGTTGGCTGTTGCTATGTGATGCAGGGGGCCCTATCAGGACAAAACCAACCACCATGTGCACAAATAACAAACATAAACTGGTTCTACTGAAGACACAAAGTAAACAAATACCAAAGTATGGAATACAAACAATACAGAATAATGAAGTAAATGAAGTACCCAATAATGAACTGATGGGCACGATAAGTCAAATCCTGGGCAGATTTTGAAAAGGAAGGCATTTGAATTACATCCTCTGAATCTGAGCAGGCTGAATATGAAAGTAGTTTTCAATCTTCATTTTAGCTTTTATCTACAAGTGGAGCAGGGAACTGCTCTTCCAAGTTATAATCTAGCACTCATGTCCCTGGACAAAACACAGTAAGTGCGGCTCTGCACGGGTGCAGAAGTTCACTGTAGGACTCCAACTGTAAATGCAACTGCGACTGAAACTCATTTTGTGTTTTAATGAAAGTTGGGAGTGTTGGGCTGGAATGGTAGGGTGAGAGGGACTTGGGTATCGCCACAACTTCCTAGTGAGAGTGAGGGTGAAAACAGACATGGCGCTAACCATCCTTTAACCACCCTTGGTGGTTATTTATACATGTTGCAGGGCTGCATAGGGCACCAATACAGCCCTGCAACATGCATAAATAACAACCAAGGGTGGTTAAAGGGTGGTTAGTGTAATGTCTGTTTTCACCCTGAGGGGAGTACGGGCTAGGGCAAATGGGAGGGCTGAAGGGATGGAGACTCTCCTGGAGAGACAGGGGAGTGGGTTGGGGAATTACCATGTGTGAAGAAATGGGAATGGAAGTGAGTGGGGGATACGTGTGTGGTTTTTCTTGTAGGGAATTGCAAGGGGGGCAAATTTTTTATTTCTGATTTTGATTCTGGTCTCAGTGCCAATTTTTGTGTATTTTGTGTCTCAAAATTCTGGTTGGGAAACAAGCAAGCAAGGGAATACAACCTCTCTCAAGGGCATGGAAGGGCTCCCGTATGAGGAGAGGCTTGGTAGGTTGGGGCTCTTCAGTTTGGAGAAGAAACGACTGAGAGGAGATATGATAGAGGTCTATAAAATCATGAGTGGTGTGGAACTAATAAACAAGGAGCAGTTATTTACCCTCTCAGCTAGTACTAGAACTAGGGGACACTCCATTAAACTCATGGATGGCAAGTTTAAAACAAATAAAAGAAAATATCTTTTCACTCAGCTTATAATTGGGTTGTGGAATCTACTGCCAGAGGCTGTGGTAAGGGCCAGTACTACAGCGAAGTTTAAAAGAGGTTTGGCCAAGTTTCTGGAAGATAGGTCCATTAGAAGCTATTAGGCAGATGGGATCAGGGAACATGATGGGAGCTGAGGGGAAACAAAACCGAATGGATCCCCCATTGTGACCTGTTGGGTGCTTCTCCCAAGCCACCGTGATTGGCCACTGTCGGAGACAGGATGCTGGGCTAATGGACCCAGTATGGCACTTCGTATGTTCTTATGTATATCCTGTGCATGTGTAAGAAGGGTGCAGCCTCCTGTGTGTGCATGCACATGTGCACAGGTGGTGACTCTACAATAAACAGCAAAGGACCCTGCCCGGTATCAACGCACTCCAGAGCATCAGGTACAGGAATATCATGATCTTGCCCCATCCCATCTGGTTCCCTGGATGCAGTTCTGCCTCCAGCTGCCTGTGGAAGCAGGCCAAGCCCTGAACCATAAAACACTCAAAGATCAAAAGTAAACCTAAATCCAAACAAAATCCACTCCCACAGATCACCATTATTGGTGCTAAACTCATCACAACATACCATGAAACTTGAAATATTCCCCAAATGCTAGACCAACAATTAAAAACATTAAATTAGAAGTGGAAATTGAGAAGCACAAAGCAACTAACATATACCTTGTGTTTTGAATATGGAAACTGAAAAGGGCTTTTTTTGTGTATATTTGTGCTTTATCCAAACCAGAATGTACAGCCCTACTTTTTTGTAGACAAAACAACAACAATAACAATAATAATTAATGATAAATCAATCAATCAGGATTTTAGGGTCTGATCTGTATGTCTGAAATGGATGTGATTCTTGACTTCTCTGGGGCGTGGGTCAACTCGTTCTTTTATAATATTGATGGAAGCAAGTGTACCTGTGTCTGAGATAATACTGACGTCATGGAATAGCAGAATACTTCAAAACCTGTCAACAGGTATATCTGTGCTGCCAGGTCTGAATCTCGTGGTCTTATAGCAATATGACAGAAAGGATAATTTGATCCTAGGTATTAACAAGTAGCCTGACAAGTGATTCAGAAGGCAAATATAGCGATACTGAGAAAGTTATTAGCCACTGTCCCCCAACAGCATGATCCTGTAAGGTACTGAGCTCAGATGCCTCAGTCCTAGTGAGTTCAGTGCCTCAGTGATTATGCACAGTGCTGGATCAGAGCTGGAGTACTCAGAAAGCTACAGGATCATGTGTCTTCACTTAACACCTGTTTATTTAATGATACACAGTCAATTATCTACAGCAATGTTGTGACATGAGACTTATAATCACTGGGTATTTGTGTCTCCTGATTATTTTTATATTTTGAATTTCTCACTTGGCTCCCACACAGACTTGCTACAGATGCAAAAATGAATAATATATTTTTTCCAAGTACATCGGAAGCAGGAAGCCTGCTGCAGTTGGGCCATTAGATGACCAAGAGATAAAGGGGTACTCGTGGACAACAAGACTATTGCAGAGAAGCTAAATGAATTCTTTGCTTCGGTCTTCACTACAGAAGGTGTTGGGGAGATACCCACACCCAAACTATTTTTTGTAGGTGTTGAATCTGAAGAACTGTCAGAAATCAACGTGACTCCTAGAAGAAGTTTTAGAGCAGACTGACAAATTAAACAGCAACAAGTCACCAGGACTGGATGGTATTCACCCAAGAGTTCTGAAGAAACTCAGATATGAAATCTCAGAACTACTATTGGTAATATGTACTCTGTTGTTAAAATGTGCCTCTGTACCTGAGGATTGGAGGGTAATGAATGCAATGCCAGTTTTTAAAAAAAAGACTCTAGCAGTGACCACTACAGACCAGTTAGCCTGATGTGGGTGCTGGGCAAAATGATGGAGACAGTTGTGAAGAACAGAATTATCAGGCATATTGATAAACATGACATAATGAGGCTAAGTCAACATGCAAAGGAAATCCATGCCTCACTAATCTCTTGTAATACTTGGAGGGTGTCAACATGCATATGGATAAGGGTCATCCAGTTGACATACTGAATCTGGATTTTCAGAAATCATTTGACAAGGTCCCTCATGAGAGACTCTTGAGAAAACTAAGTGGTAATGGGATAAGAGGCAGTGTCCTATCATGGATTAGTAACTGGTTAAAGAATAGGAAACAAAGGGTAGGATTAAATAGTTTTCACAAGAAAAGTAAGTAGCCAAGTGCCTGGGGATCTGTTTGGTATATTCACATTAAAGATCTGGAAAAGGAACTAAAGAGTGAGGTGATCAAATCTGCCAGTGACACAAAATTATTCAAGATAAGTAAGACCAGGGCAGACCTTGAGGAATTACAGGAGAATCTTGCATGACTGGGTAACCAAATGGCAAATGAAATTCAGTGCTGACAAGTGCAAAGTGATACACGTAGGGAAAAATAACCTAAACTATACATATACAATGCTAGGTTCTATATTATGAGTTACCACTCAGAAAAGGATCTTGGAGACATTGTGGACTATTCATGTGTGCAGCAGCAGTCAAAAGGGCAAACAGAAAGTTAGGAATTATTTGGAAATGGACAGAATAAAACAGTAAACATCATAATGTTGTCGCTATGTAAATCTATGGTGCAACCACACCTTGAATATTGTGTACAATTTTGGTTGCTCCATCTCAAAAAAGACAGTAGAACTGGCAAAAGTTCAAAGAAGAGTAAAATGATCATGGGTATGAAACAGCTTCTGTATGAGGGAGAGACTTGATAGATTAAGGCTCTTTGGTTTGGAGAAGAGATGAAAGAGTGGATATGATAGAAGTTTATAAAATCATGAGTGGCATGGGACAGGCAAATAGAGAGCTGTTATTGATCCTCTCAACTCTCAATTTATACTCTCTCGAGTATTTTTTTCACTCAACTTACAATTAACTTGTGGAACTTGTTGCCAGAAGATGTGGTCAAGGCCAGTAGCATAACTGGGATTAAACAAGGATTGGAAAAGTTCTTGGAGGATAGGTTCATAAAGTCAAGGAGATCAGGGGATGTAGTTCAGGATAGGATGCTGGGGTCAATGGACCATTGGTCTGACCCAGTATGGTGCTTCTTATGTTCTTATTTTTTATTTTTATTTTTTATTTTACGGAATTTATATCCCGCTCTCTCCCGCCACAGACTGAGGATATTTTTTATATAATTAGTATTAGAGAAAGTCAGGTTTGATCAATGATTTTGCACTAATGAGCATGTAAATGAAGCAAAAAGCTACTTACTTGGAAACATTGTAGTTGTCTCGAATTTTAACATGACACAGAATGTTAGGCAGCTTTTGCAGGACAAGGACTTTGATTTGGTCTACGGAGCTGCAGAGTTTCAAGTAACCCAAATAGAGGCCAGAAGTGAGGCGCTGCTGGCTTCTTCTGTGATAGTAGAGTGTGTCCTGTTGGAAGAGAAAAATCTCTGCATAAAAACCTCAGGTTCTCATCCCTATAAAAGGAAGGAGCAGGGACCACGAAGCAGTCAGTGTTGTTGCAGCAGGTCTTTTGATTTAAAGCTTCAGTTCTTCATGATGATTTGCTCTCTGGCCCAGATCCAACAAAGAACCCAGGGATCATTCATGTAACACCTGTCTCCCTTACAAATGCATCATTTGTTCCTTAACCTGTGCTTGTCTTGTGCCATAGCAATGCATTCACATAGCTGCTGATTTACTGGCATTTCAATGGAGCACCGAGAGCACTGAGTACTAGAGGACAAGAGATCATAAAAAAACACAGGTTGTGGTAAGGATTTAATTCCACACAACACTCAGAATGTGGGTTTGGGGCACTCCCTGCTCTACACAGCTATGACAGTTTGGCAGCAGTGGAATAATTTACAAGGGAGATTGTGGGGAGCTCATCTACGGATTCCTTTAATAACAGGTTAGACAGACATCTCTCAGGGATGGTGTAGGTACTGTGGATCCTGCTTAATGGCGGGGGATGGACTAAATAACCCTTGGGTAACTTTCAGCTCTACCTAGGATTCCCTAAAAGAGTGCTGTGCAAATAAACCCTTAGCAGCTGTACCCCTCCCATGGGAGTGAGGCCAGGGTGCTCAGCACCTTGCCGGAGAAGAAGTCTTACTGTGAGGTCTGTTCGGATTTGTGTTTTGGACTATTGTATACACAGCTGGGCTGAAATGGAGCATCCCATTTGTATTTGCAGAGGCTCTCCAGGAATGGTATGTGGAGATCTGACAAGGTTTCTTTCCCCGCCCCATGCTGGATCTCCACACCCCGTTCCAAAGGCAACCCCTCCCCTCCAGCCTAATGCCATCTTGTGGATGTACAATAAACAAAATACATTTTTGCACAAGGTACTGTGCTGTGAGATTTAGTGCATTCCCATCCTGCGCATGCATATAAGAAAAATACTTTTTGAACATGCACAAAAATGTATTTTACATATTGCACATGTGCAAGATGGCACCAGCGCTAGAAGGGCAAGCCAATCCAGGTCTCTGGAAGAATGGGACCAGATCATGGTCAGTTTTTACTTTTTGCTCTTGAATTGGAATGGGTGAATCTGTCAGAGATGGAATCTGCCCAAAGTCTCTGTTTCGGCACTAACGCACACTGTACCTCTCTGCCAAATTTGGTCCATGTCTGTTGACGTCAGTGGAGAGTATTCTGTGTCTCACTACACTAGGTTATAAAGTTTAGTACCAAAGTAAAGTTCATTGTCAAATGAATCATTCCAGTTTCAACACCATGATCTTTATCATCAAAAAGAACTCTGAAGGGACTGGCACCAACGGTAAACTTGCTGCAGCCAGAAGACATTAACAGGACTATGGCTAGCATTCCCCAAAGATTACCCTAATAAATGACATTGCCTGCCACCCTGAGTAATGTGTGCCTCCACAGTGGGTGAAAATTAAGCCACCTGGCCCTGTGCCTTCACCCTTGGATCCATCACATTATCTGCCAGTGCTATACTTGGCTCCAACCCATGCAATTAGATCTTCATTTCCACAAGCACTTCATGAACAAAATACCCACCCGACGATTAAACAAGTAATACAAGAAAGGGCGGACACATGATAGAAATGTGAAAGCCATTAGGGGAAAGTTTTTCCACTACGATCTTTGTGGAAACCTGATCAGACCTGTATTTTGGGTTTCCTTATACAAAACTATTGCCCAGCTTTGGAGTTTTTCAGTACCTGTAACACTTACACATGCCCTATGTCTAGTACATACCAACCATGGCATATTGTCATTTGGAAATCTTTTAAATGACCTAAAACCCTGCAACATGTGTGCACACAATCAGCAGTTAATTTCAGAAATAAAAAACAATCTCCACCCAAAAAAGTGACAACTGACACAATTACCAACAATGGCCACTATCTAAGGCGGTTTTTACATGGACGCTCGGGGGGAGCGTCCATGGGGGGGGGCCACACTCGGTGTTCGGGTGGGGGCATCTGTGTATACGGCTGGCAGTCGGTGGGGGGGATTGGTGTCCGTTTGGTCTTCGCCCGTGTGAAAACTGAGCGGGGTGGGAGTATGCATGCTCCCGTGCAACACCCACCTCCACCCATCGCACACCCATCTCCACCCACCTCCACACACGGAGCCCTCCAGAAAACCGGAGGAGGCTCCGTGCGTGGAGGTGTGTGGAGGTGTGTGTGTGTCCATGTAAACGGACACCCCCCCACCTCCACGACGAAACACCCATCCCCCCACTCACCTCCGTCTGTGTAAAAACAACCTAACTGAAGTGATCCAAGCGATAGATAAGGAAGACAAGTGAAAACAGACATGCACCTTAACTCCGCTTTAACACTGCCTTAACATTTCTTATGCATGTTGCAGGGCTGCATTGCGCATCAATACAACCCTGCAACATGCATAAGAAATGTTAAAGCAGTGTAAATGCAGAGTTATGTGCATGTCTGTTTTCACCCAATAATTCATCTCACAAATAGCTCTGCTATATGACACTCTATCACCTGGATAAGTGTCACTTTTGCCTGGGGTTTTGAGAGATGCAAAAACTCGTTGAAGGTGGGTGGTGGGGTAAAGAGCCCATAAGTGTTGGAGATTATAGTATTACCACCCAAAGTGGTCTCCCCTTGGTTTATAGCGCATGTGAACACTCAACAGATTTTTATCCCACAGTCCTTTGTGTCACACCTGAAGGGCATCTGAATTTCCCACAATGCAAAGCACCAAAATCTGGGGAACTGCAGCCTGGGATATGATTCTGCCACATGATGGGGCTGAATGACTGCCTGAGGAAAAAGAAGAGTACATTCCTGGGAAGGCATATAAATATATGTGTGAGCATGCCAAACGGAGGTACTGGAGGGTACTGCCCCTAGTATTACTACCACTGGGCATAAACCCGCATGTGAACAGGCTTTTGGTTTAAAGTCACTCTCTGTGAGCTTCATCCTACATCTACTCACATCAACAGTAAACCTCCCACTGACGTTACTGGTTAAGGATCAAGGAGTACAAAGCACTGTGGGGGAGTTACATCTGTGGGTCAGTGGCAGGAGATGACACTAATAGACCTGACCCTGTATAGGCAGTGAGCCCTCTCAGTTCCCACTGAAGTTAAATGAGAATTCAGGATGTCCTACACTGTACAGGGTCAAATCCTTATCCTGGCATCATTCCTTCCACTGAAGTCAATGAGGGGATGCTTAATGTAAATACAAATGGATCTGACCTCAGTTGAGCTGAGGGATTTCAGCACCTTCCTATATAAAAATCTAAATCTCTCTTTAACGGCCAAACTGTGATGGGAACCTCCTATAGGACATAACACAAAATGGTCTCTTTTCTATAGGATTTTAGAACAACCCTGGAGAATCTGAGAGAGGATTATATTTTTGGGGGGCTAGAATTTGTCAGAATGGTTCTAAAAAGTCTACTGAAAATGTTATCATTCTATAAATCCTATCAGCAGGGCTCAATGTATTGAAGGGGTGGAAATCCAAATTCAGCAAGAAAATCCAAATACCGCAGGTTGAAAATCCTAATTCTGACAATAGGATAAATTATGAAAATTAAATAAATGATGCAAACCATGCAGTCTTTTAATACAAATTAGTCTCCCAGCATGCCATTTCTTCAATTTTGGACATCTCGTACCTTTAACAACACAAATTACCATGCAGACCTTTCAGCAAGTCAGTCTTTTTTTCCAGCAAGGGATCATGGGCTGCTCCGGATTGGCAGCTGTGACAGGGGGCCCCACTGTCCCAGAATACACGTCAGCAGCTAATGGTGCTAGCATCCAATTGGTTGTCTCACTGTACCTGCGTTCCAGTGGCTAGCCCACACTGCTGCCCACTCAGGCTTTAATTCTATGCTGTCAGAGGCAATTTCTTCAAAAAATTGGCCCAATGCCCGATTTTGTGAAAACTACGGCAATTGTGGTAGCATAGAATTCATGGGGTACTGCCTGTGAAGGTAAAATTCCCCTTCCATTGAGGTTAGTGGCAAAACTCCTACTGGCTTCTGTGGAGGCTTAACCCTTGGTCTTTAGAGTAAATGGAGAATCCTCTTTGTGCTATTTCTGTTAAAGTTCCAAAAATGACTAAAGGCAGCCTTTGCTTTCAATGGGAGCCATTCCTTTTACTTCATTGGTTTTAAGACCCAACAGCCTGAGGGTTTTGATACAGCACTCAGCTCCACAGTGCTGCTATAGCTCTGTAGTGTAGTCTAGCTCTGGCTTGGTTGACCCTCCTGGTTTCAGCTCTTGCCACACCTCCCAGCTTCCTGATTGGCTGCCTGGCACATACAGTGCAGGCCTGCAGCCAAAGGAAGCTGGGTTGATCATCTGCTTTTACTCTGCCCTTCTTGTATCTGCTTGCTTGTTCTGTCTGGCTCTGTTTTGACCCCTTGCTTGGACCTTACTGGGACTCTGTCCTGATGTGATTCAGCCTGGACCTGATCCTGCACCCACTTCTGTCCCTGATCCCCCTTGAACCCCGATATGATTCAGCCTGGACCTGATCCTGCACCCACTTCTGGTTGATCCCCCTTGGACCCTGACAACTAGTGGATACTGGATCCAACAGCACTTTTCCATATGGAAATGTGGAGCCAAAAATTGAAAACATAAATTCTACCTGGATTGTGATGAGCAAGATGTCTAATGCTGTTGGCTCCTCTGGAGTTGACAGGGATTTTCTCTGACTTTGTAGCTTGGATATCTGTATCCATTTGCCATTAAAGAATGAATAAAGGGTCTCCACTTCTCTTAATGTGACTATTAGGATATTCCCATGTCTGTCCTTGATTGGTTCATAGTAGACTCTACCCAAGTTGTGCGTTCCCAGCAAATTCTGGAAGAGAGTCATAAAGGACAATATTTATTTATTTATTCACATTTTTATGCCGTCCCTTCCTGCTTATGCATCTCAGGGCAGCTAACAACATCATAAAAACACATAAAATCATAAAATATAAAATATTAAAATAACCCAGGCAGAAAAGAAAAACCCCAATCCTCACCCAACCCCCAGCCATCACCCATTTCCCTCATCAAAAGCCCGGTGGAACAGCCAGGTCTTACACTGTCTACGGAAAGAAGGGAGGTCTAAGGACAGGCGGACCTCCAATGGGAAGGAGTTCCACAGCTGTGGTGCGGCCACCGACAACGCCCTCCTCATAGTCCACACTCGGGAAACCCGGGGAATCTCAAGTAGGGCGCCCCCTGGCCAACTGCAGAGACCAATCCAGGACCTGGAGGGTGAGGTGGTCCTGCAGATAAGTGGGGCCCAGGTCATTCAGGGCTTTAAAGGTCAAAACCAACCCCTTGAATTAGGCCCAGAAAACTATTGGCAGCCAGCGCAGAGAACAGAACACTGGAGTAATGTGCTCGCGATGACCCGTTCCTCTCAGGAGATGTGCCACCGCATTCTGCACCAGCTGCAGTCTCCAGACCATCACCAGGGGTAGCCCCATGTAGAGCACATTACAGTAGTCCAATCTCAAGGTAGTAAACGCATGGATGATCGTGGCAAGGTCTGTGTCGGAGACATATGGCTTAAGCTGTTGCACCAGATGTAATTGGCGAAATGTGCCCTTCACCACAGCTGCCACCCGGGCATCCAGGCAGAGCTGCGGGTCTAGGAGCACCCCCAGACTACAGACCTCAGATACCAGGGGAGGATGTACCCCATCAATGATGAGGGCTATCATTACCCCAGCATTTCCCACAACCATCACCTCTGTCTTTCCAGGATTCAACTTCAGACAGCTCTCCCTCATCCAGTCCCACACAGCTCACAAACGCTGGGTAAGCACTGAGACTGCCGGGTTTGGGTCTGATGAAAAGGAGAGGTACAGTTGGGTGTCATCAGCATATTGATGACACCCTACACCAAACCCTCTGACGACCTCCCCCAAAGGCTACATATACACGTTGAACAAGAGAAGGGATACAATGGAACCTTGTGGGACTCCACACGTGAGGTCCTGGGGAGAAGATGAACAATCACCCAGTACCACACAAATTCTCCTGGCCAGGAAAGAGCGGCACCATTCAAGAACAGTCCCGCCCACTCCAGCTCGGTCCCATGATTATGAATATGAGTTCATTACCATGGAAGGGTGGAGTTTTTCCTAAGGTACCTTCAAGAGGCTTAGAGCTTTGAAGATAATGGGAATTTTACCATAGACTTCAGTAGGAGCAGATATAGGCCAATGGTGAAATCTTTGTAAAATCCCTCTTTCCACTCATCTGTCAGTGCAAGTAAGGGGACATTCTAGGGCCCTGGGTTGTGTGTGGATTACATTATACAATCTGGGACTAAATCCTTGGCTGCTGAAAATAAACACTGCTCAATTCCCTGGAACTGCTCTGACTTAGGGTGTTTTTAAATGAGCGCCGTGGGAGGGAGGGGGGCCCATGACTGCCGAGTGGCATGTCTGTGGCGCCCACACATGCATGGGGAGCACTTCAAATGAGTGGCTCCCGGCGTGGTGCCCTGGCCATGGAGGCGGCCACCCTGGCCGGCATGGGGCATTCTAGATTTTTCAGGCGTGCTCCATGTGGGGACATGAGTGGGTGCTGAATGGGTCACGGGTGTGCGCCTCTTCACGCACCACTACCACATGAGCAGTTGGATGCGTGGGCAGTGGTGGGCCATGCATGGACGCGTCTCATTTAAAAACACCCTTAGAATCAGCTGAGAATCATTCCCCAAATCTGCAGATAAGGATTAGGCTTATCATTTAGGCTTCTGTCTTCTTAAAAGACCAAAGGGAAGACTTTGAAAAGCAGATAAAATCCTTTTTGAAAATACCTTCCTGCATTTTGAAAGACAGTTCACACACCAAGCCCAAGCCAAAGTTTCCCCCTAATTGCTCTAAACAATGTGAATACAAAATATGATTTTCAGAAGCACTCAGCCTTGGTCTAACTCAGCTCTCATTGGAGCCTCCAGTGGAGTATGCCAATTTACCCTGACTAGGGATCTGCCCATACATCTTAGCCTGCCAAACCCAAGACACATTTATGACCCAACTATGTGTCAAAGACCCAAAATGAGGGACACAAAAAATTATTCATACAGGAAACTTAAAACGCTGCGGGATTCCTTCCTTTAGCACAAGGTTTTTATAACCTCGGTTTCATGGTTCTTTACCACTGATGTAAATAATTTTCAACAGTAAAAGTGAAGGGAGCATCAAATGAGTGTGGAAAGTAGGTAACAGTGATGTCCCTCGCTGGGAAGATGGATCTTCACCTTTATGGTGAATGCAAAAAATGTGTTTGACAGAAATACGAGAGATCCTAATAAACTACCAGGACCAAAGGCATTCCAGCAAAATGTCTGAAAACTAAGGAAAAACAAGGAGCAAACTCAATTTATGTAAATATCTCTTACCCACATAATAAGGCATCTGCTTGTAGATGCCAGCACGCTAACTTCAGTGACCAGCCATTGAAGAGATTCCCAGATCTCTTAAAGAAAAATGCCTAACATTTAAAATATGCTTATTACTTTGTGAGTTTTCAAGAGGTCTACAGTAAGCTGGTGAGGGGGGCAGGGGGCAGGAGTCATTTGAAAGGAAAAACTGAATAGACAATGTAGCACATTGTACCTCGATGAAAGTACAAAGCCGTACTTTTCACTTAATGACATTCTGAACTGATAGATTACCCTGAGTTGACTTATCTGCACTTAGCCGACACTATTTCGTTATAATCTGTATTATTAAATTGTTTATAAACTAAGCACTCCAAGGAGTCAGCACAGTGGCTGCCATTTAGAAGGGCTTTAAGTAGCTATTTTAGCTTTATGCACCTCTCTCCAGGGCATACAGTAGAAGTCTATATCCTCACATCCTCTTCTCTTTTGCTGCCTGTAAAGACCAGCTCTGTTAGCCAAAGCAGACATTGTACCCCAAAGAGGCTAACGAACGAGACTCCACAAAGTCCACTATGGACTTCATTACGGTTATCTATTTGATGTGTAAAGCACCCAGATAGGACAGTGATGGGTAGCAGTATGAAAACCTAAGAGAGCACAGCAGAGGGAGCATTTTACTTGTACCGGTTTATGTGACCATAGGGAAGTGGGTTATGGAGGAACATGCTTCCTCTTACATGCTGGAGATATGCTTGCCATTTGTAATGAAAGCTGGTGTGAAGTGTGGTAGTAATAAATGAATGAAACTACAAGGACTGTTCCATGGGAGGGTGGTAGTTGGGGGGCCAGGTTTCAGAACCTTGATCCATTATGGGCTTCCTGCATGATTCTGGGCAAACCACTTAGCCTACTTAGGAGTAAATTTTCAAATGTAAATAGAATACAAATGTGACTTTCAATGCCCGTGAAAATCTAATACTTGGTCTGTGTGCCTCAGTTTCCCAGCTGTACAATGAGATTAATAGCACATCCCTACTCACAGGGGTGTCACAAGGAGTAAGCACACAGTGCTCAGCTGGAAGGTTGGGGTCCTAAGGGTACTTTAAACCCTAGATGAGGTTATGAAATGGAGTTCAGTGCAGGAAGATTGGGAAGAGCCCACAGTGAGTCACGCACACATTGTACTCCTCCTTTTAGGGTTGGAATTCCATCACTTGTGTTTTTTATCCTATAGTTGTCCAATGCAGTATGGAAAATTATCCTCTCTGCTGTCTTTGAATCCACTGTTGAGGGCTCATACCAACCATCTTGCTCTTTCCTAAATTCCTAGGGAGTCAGTCTGCTAAGAACCCCGATAAAGCTTATTCAACCATATAAACCACCCTCCCTATCTCTCGTCTACCCCGCCACCCCCTTTCTCCCACTCTTATCCCCATTACCTGCCTTCCCCCTGATCAGCTCCCATTCTCCTGCTTCCTTTGAAACTGTCGCTCCTCTGCCAATAAAGCACCCTACATCCATGATCTCTTCCTCTCCCACTCCCTCCAGCTCCTTGCCCTTACGGAAACTTGGATCTCCCCCTCCGACTCTGTCACCCCAGCTACCCTCTCCTTTGGGGGTCTCTCCTTTTCTCACCAGTCACGGCCCGAAGGCTGGGGTGGTGACGTGGGCCTCCTCCTCACTAATTCCTGTCAATTCCTGTCAATTCCCCCCTCTCTCTCCTTCCCTTCCTTTGAGGCTCACTCTGTGCGTCTCTACTCCCCCCTCTATCTCCGCGTCACTGTCAACTGCGGCCCCCCTGGCTCTCTCTCCTCCTTTCTCTCTGAATTTGAGTTATGGCTCACTTTCTTCCTCTCCGAGGATGCCCCCACTCTCATCCTCGGTGACGTTAACATTCATGTTGATGTCCCTTCCCAGCCCTCCATTTCTTGCTTCCTCTCACTAGCCTCCTCCTTCAGCCTCTACCTAATTTCCCTCCGTACTCCAGTCTGTGAATTCCGCTCCTCCTCTGTCCCCTCTCTTGCCCTCCCAAGCCTCCCCTGGTCCCCATACCGCCTTCGTCCCTTCTTCCTAGCTGCCCCCCACGCCTGGAACTCCCTCCCTGCCCACATCTGTCTCGCCCCCTCCCTTCGTACCTTCAAATCCCTCCTCAAGACCCACCTCTTC
>QEPC01005108.1:4497708-4511149 GCA_003113815.1 Sphenodon punctatus
AAGAAGTGGTCACATGGAAAAACTCTTTTTTCTAGAAGTGATGTATGCACATATTGTATACACATTACACAATGTACAGATGGGTGAAAACAAACAAGACAACAGCCTTCATTAGTTAACTTTAGCCCACACCATTTATTATTCACCTGATGTTGCATGCCCAACCTCCACTCATGGTGAAGTCTTGGAGAATGTGGGAGCTCACTGTGCAGGCGAATCCTTGCTAATCCTGGCTAACGTGTGCCTACAGGGCTGCTTCCCATCTATGGGGGTGTACACAGCCTCTGCCTACATACAGGTCCTCCAGGACCATAGAGTCCAGTGCCTAGGGCAGTCTGAGCACTCTCTCTGTGCACACTCTCACTGGCACTTTGATTGTTTACTTTTGCTTTTGGAGTGCTCCAAAAAACAAAACAACCCCCCAAACCAACAGCAACAAAACCAGACAAAAATGACATGGGAGGCTTTCCTGTACCCAGGGTTCACTGCAGCTGTGAGTCATGAGGGGGTGGGGGTGGTTGGCTGTGCACGGTGTAGCCGCATTTATTGGGTTCATCCACTGAATCATGTGAGTGGCAGTTGTGCAGGGACTGCACAGAGTGGGCTACTGTCTCATCAGTTAACACCCAGCGCATAGACCCTTTTAAGTAACTGTTTGTTAGAACATTAAGATACCTTTCAAACACATGGGCCTGTTTGAACACAGATAAAAATCCCTCAGTCCCAACCTTGCTAATCAGTAGGATCAGAACATTCAGATCCACAACACAGACCTCTAAACCATGAGCTAATGGAGAAATTGGGAGCTCTAAGAACCTGCTATTCTCTTAGGACTTATGGTAAGACCTATGTTCCCAGTAGATTTCATGACCATGGAGGAGCTGCCTCTTTCTGTGAGCCCTCCACCTGCAAAATCTTGGTCTTGTTTGGAATATTTGTTTGCTGTGTCATGTTTATTTCCTCTCCTACAACTTCTCCTTTCTCCACTTTCCCTAGAATTTATTTTGAACATGACTTCTAATCACCAGCTGGGAGTTTGGGCTGTGCAGCTTGCTTCACAGCAGATGATAATGCTTCTCCAGTGGACCAGCCAGTGGGGAATGTTGAGCGACAGGACAGCTGGCAGCCCCTTCCTTCTGAGACCATAAACGTACTGGAGTATGCTACATAAAATATGCAGTGCCACTAACCTGTAACTGTGCTGTTGCTGAAAGCATCTTTTGCCTGGCTTGAAGCGTGGTGGATGAGGACACAGATACAGACATATTCTGCCTCAACCACCTGATATCATCCCACATACAAGATAGCTGCAAAATATACAGTGCAGTTTAGTCTGCTTTGTTCTTAGTGTTTTCAAGCCCAACAACAACAACAAAATAATCAAATTTGGGTTCAGAAAACTGGTAGTTGCTGTTTATCTCACAGAAGGCAGGTAATTTGGAGAGAGACTGTGTCTAACTGTCTAAGGAGAGATCATGCCATAAACCACATAAGACTACTGTAGTGGATTTTCAGTGGATTTTCATGCAAAATGGATACAGAGTGAACTCACTGGGGTCTAGTGATATCTTTGTTTCTGGCATGTTCACAGACCCAGTCCTTAAAGCCTCTGGCCAACTGTTAATGCTCTTTCTCTCCCTTCTTTCTTTAACACCTTCCTCAGAAGATTTTATATAATGCCAGCTGGAAATGGTTATAAATTGGATCAAATTTGGCCCTTTTCACACAGACACTCCAACACTGATAAAATGGGTGTTACATTTTATTATTCATGTTGCAGGGCTACATGTGTGCTCTATGGGTGCCCTGCAACATGTATACTAAAATGTAACACCCATTCTATCAGTGTTAGAGTGTCTGTGTGAAAAGGGCCTTTCTCAAGAAATACGTGTTGCTAGAGCTGCAGCCAGGGATGCCCATGCCAGGTAGAATTTAACCCTTAAAATATCAGAACAAGATGTTTTTAACTAAGTAAATGAGGCAGCTACCATATTAGGCAAGACTCCTGGCATTGAATAAGGAGTGAATAAGGGTCTGAACAGCTGCACTGTAAGAGAATCCCTTATATTCAGTGAATGCTCCATGATGCCTCAGGTGGGTCACAGAAGGAGGACATTTCACTGCTGCTGCACTTTGTTTTGGTTAAAAAATCAACTGAAGTTTAGCCATTTTCTAATACAGACCATTGTCAAGCAATAAATGAAATTAATTTCCCACTTCACCTTTGTAAACCAGAGAAAATCTTGCATAATGGAACTGGTGTGCGAGTCATCAATTTCCACAATTGGTATCTGATCCTCATTGGTTACTAAGATGTTGTCTTTGTAATAAAATATTACAGCTATATAGAGACCACTGAAAAGGAAAGAGAAAAATGAGAAAGCTAGCTATTAGAGAGCCTCTGTGGTTTCAGAACCAGTGCAAAATGTCCTGGACCGGCACAGCTACAGAGATTCATGGGTTCCAGAAGGGACCCATTAATGTAAGCTAGTCTGAATAGCATAGGCCATAGAATTCAACCAGTAATTCCTGAGAGATGAAGAAACTACCACAAAAGAACAACCGACAGGTCTCATCCTGAACTCCCTGTTGCAGTTAAACAACCCACTGTAGAAATTTTCAGTGGGAATTCTCAATATCAGTGAGAAATTGTTTCGGCAAGGAGTGCATAATTAGGATAATTCTATGTTCTGAAATCAATATGCATATTGCACAGTGTGGGGTCCTGGAAAGCAGTGTTAGCCTGGACTAACTCTACTGGAATCAATGGGCTAATTTTGGATTTACACAGATGTAACAGAACATAATTTTACCTGGCATATCTGCAAAACTATTTACACAAAATCATTCCTTCAAATATTTACTCTAGTAATTAGTTACATACATTAACCAGTCACGTTAGGGAATTGAAGGACCCCAGAGAACGCTTTTGAAATAATTGACCTCTTATCAAAATACAAAGAAGAAAAAGCAAACTGAATGCTCTCAGCGACGAAAGAAGAAATAATCCAGTGTGGGCAGCTTTCATTTGCTGAGACCAAATCATCCAAGGGTAGAAGTGTCTGGGTTACCCTGGGTCGCAGAACTAGCCAAAAAACCATATATGTTCTCTCAGGTGGGTTTACTGGTGCAGACATTGTTTTTTTAAACAAACAAACAAACAAACAAACAAACAAACAAACAAACAAACAAACAAAAAACCTGTCTCAGCTCTAATCTGAAAGAATGGATTTAAGTTTACAGAGTAACAAGAGACCCATCACTTTGAGAATACCTATTGGGCTTTTGCATATAAGTTTAATAGGCCCTGCAAGGATTAATGGATTCAGCTCTCCTGCTCCCATCCAACTAAACCTCCCAGTGGAAGGGAATGAAGGGAGGTTGATGGGGGTCACCTGTGGCTGGGAGAAATCATCTCTGGGGAATAAAAAAAGCCCACATCTCACTGAGTAGGGGGACTATCAGGGATGTGGTTCTGGGGAAGACAGCTGCACTTCTGGGCCAGGCAAACTTGGTGCCTACAGGAGTAGATGCTAATACTGAAAAGTGTATTGAAAAAGCAGTCCAAGCAGGGTGTATTCATGGATTTATGGATAGGGAGACTAACGCACTTTAGTGTAGGAGAGTCTTGAGGAAAGGACCATGAGGTTACCACGCCTTGGGCAGCCTTACCCCACTCTGGGCAGTTGTACCATGCGATGAAGTGCATCGTGTGGTCGGTGGCACCAGATATTCCGCCCACTGTGTGGTGGGGCGAGCCGCTGGCTGCTAAGTGATGTGTCCTTGGAAAAAGGTCAAGAATGCATAGCATAACAGCCTTACCCCCAAATGGGATAAGGCGGCCCAAGGCATGGTAGCCTGTGTACCCAGGCCCCTTCTGTGGCGGGGCTTTGAGTGGTGGTTGCTGTTGCCCATCATGCGTAACCATGTCACTCACGGCCAGGGATAGGATTTTGGTTGGACTGGGGGAGGGAGGCAGGACAAGGCCAGGTGCCCGCTCATGTGACCGGAGCCTTAGCTCACCCCAGCTGTGGTGGGAGATCTGACAGCAGCAGCTGCCCGCCCAGGTGACTGGGTGTGTGCGTGTGACCATCTGCCTAGCTCCCCGTGCTAGCCCTGCGGTGTGGCGGCTGTGCTGGCCTTCCACGGGACCGTGCAGGGATCAGGCCCTCTGCAGCTCCTGTGCCTACACCTTCTGTTTCAAGGGCTCAATCTAGATTTCAATAAATCGTTGGAAAGACTCCCCATACCACAATGAGAGCTGGATTGGGTCCAGTAAGTCTCATTCTCCACTCATACAGACCAGCATCACATTGGTGTAACCTCCATGGGCTGCATTGTAATCACTTCCAATATAGGCTTTAGAAAATAGGGTTAGCAGGTCGAGGGATCCCAACAACAGTGCTGAGATCCCCCAGACTCTGTGGATAGCTCCATTCACATCTCCTCCATTGTGCAGAATTGAGGTGCTTGCAGCCAGCAGGCAGAGGGAGGTGGTGTGTGGAGTCAGGATGTGGTGGTGTTCCCCTACCCCTTCCCCTGTGCCCAGTGGGTGATGAATCCTTGCACCTGCCAGAGGCACATGGAGGGACAGACCAACTGGGTGTGTCATACAGCAGGCTCTGCATTTGAACTACACAAAATAGACAAAAATCAATTGTTTATGGCACCTTCAAAAAATATAAGATTAGATGCAGTGGGTTCTGGACTGACTATCTCTCTGGCAGGTGCCAGCCATGCCCTACAGGGCTTTGCATGCACAATGGTGTCCTGGGCTCTGAATGGTGGCTGTAATGAGGCTTCACTCTAGTTTATGTGAAAGGACATAGTCCTTCTCCACCTGTCAGGTGCCTTATCTTTGGCATATAAGCATCAATTTGTAGCTAACCTCTTTTTTTGGGGGGAAGAAAAACATATTACAAACAGTTTCAGAGTCTTCACAAACTTGTTTGAAGAATGGAATAGATGCTTCAGGCTCCTGGAGACTGATTGCTTGCGCCCAGTGTTCTGCAGCTTGGAACTCTCTAGAGTGGAAAATTAAAGCATGTAAACTTCACTTTCCAAGAAACTGGCAAAGAACTTTTGTCTTGTACGGTGCAGACACTAAGCGTCAGTGAGTGACTGTGTTTTTCCTACACATGAACAAGTCTTTTAGAAATGCAACCCCTTTGCTCATCACCTAGACCAGAAGCAGCAAATTGTGGCTCTAGAGCCACGTGTGGCTCTTTGGTCCCACTGGCCTTTTTTACATGCACCAGTTTTCTCCCAGACATCAAAGTCCAGGTTCTGCAAACTCACATGGGGGTGGGTGGGTGTTAGACTCTCACCCCCACTCCCAAAAGTCACCCAGGCACAATTGTAAACAGTGGCAGTGAACGTTGCCTGCATGTTTTGAGACCCGGTCTTGTAAGTTCTCTGATATTGGGGACTTATAAGCCTGGTGCCACTGTTCACAATGCCGCCTGAGTGACTTCAAGGAGGAGGAAGGTGTCTAAAACCCTTGCACCTGTTACCTGACATTACTTACCAACCCCGGACTTTGAAGTCTGTGAGAAAGCTGGTGTGTGTAAATAGTAAACGGACGTGACTCTTGGAATTAGGAAACTTTGTCCACCCGTGATGTAGACCCTTTGGAGATTAGCTTTCAGTGAGATGGTCTCAGTCACTTCTGACATTGAATGATATCTTCTAAGGCACTTTGGCACCCTTTGAAAACCTTTTCCTCACCCCTAATGCCTAGAATTAAAATAGGGTCTGGAAAAAATATTGTTACCTCACAAGAATGGATAGGTCTGAATACAAACCATGGATTTTGAATATTCAAAATCTGGCTCTGAATTCTGTGAATGGTCTGTAGAATAATAAATGGGTGGAATAAAATGTAACCCAGATCTGAATGCTTCAGAGTTTGACAATGTTGAAATCATGATTCCAGTTTTCCAACATAAATTCAATCTCTAGTTTTAGACTTCTAGTAATTGAATGACCAGTTTCCCTGCTTTGGTTTGAAATACTCAGAAGGTGACCTTGGCCCACTGTGGCCAACTTTGACCTACTGTATCTTGGGACCCACCTGCAGATGTGTGCAGGTGCCACCAGATGTTGGCTCAGGATTGCCCTGGCCTGTTGGTGGCTAGCCCAGGCTGTGAGCTCGGAAAATCTCTGAGGTCATAACCTGGGTTAAGGTGTGCCCGACTGGGCCACAGCAGGCTAGTATGTCTGTTGTGCCCTGGCATGCTGCCATGGCTTTGCTTCATTGGCCTCCATGGCTGCCTGTCATGGTGGGGCGGTGGGGCTCTAGAAGCACTGCATGGGCAGGGTTGGCCTCCCACATGTATGCTGTGCTCCTGGCCCTACCTGGGCCTAGCAGCTGGTGGGATGGCTCCCTGGCCACAGGCATGTCAGTTCAGTGCCCAGCCTGACCTGGACCATGTTGCCTGCGATCTTTCACAGGCAGGGTGGCCTGGGGAGCAGTTTCATTGGCCACATGTCTTTTTTTTAAACCCAATGTCAGGTATCAGCAAAGAGCTAAACACAACAACAAAGTTATCACTCAGACTCATTCTTCTTCTATTGGTTTCAAAGGGATGACCATTACATGGTTCAGAACCTCCTCTCCATTCCCTGCCTCCCACAATAGTGTGTGTTTGTACAAATATCTCCCAAAGTTTTCAGAGATATTTTTTCTCTCTTCTGAGCAAGAACCATTAAAAAGAAGTCTGTCCTTTTTCAAAGTGTAGACCTAGGGTATTTTCAGACGTTACGTGATCACGATCAACCACAGTGAATCCCCACATGGTGATCGCGATCACGGAATGTCTGTTGGGGGGAATGGAAGTTCCCACCCAGATGTTCACCCCGGTGAATCACCGGGGGGTGGGGGTGGGGAATCACATTCACCATGCGAACAGCGGTCCCGGTGGGACCGGCGCCGTTTGCGTGGTGAATGTGATTCTCCCCCGTGATGAAGGGGACCGTAACGTCTGTCCCCAGACCACGCCCTGGAATCCGCAGCGGGATTCTGGGCTGTGGTCAACGCGGGCAGGCGCTGTGGCCGCATTGGCCGCGACGCCCACCCATCTCCTGGAGGGCGGCCGGCCGGCCGGGACAGCGTGGGGGGGGGCGGGGCTGTGCGGCCGCATGTTGTGCCACGCAGTCCCGCCCCCCCCGGATTCCCCACCGGGAGTGGCCACCGCGTCTGTTGGCCCATTACACGGTGGCCCCAGTGGGGAATCAAAGGGGTGATTCCGTGCCGGGGCCAATCGGCCCCGTCACGTCTGAAAATACCCCTAGTGTACGTCTGATTGTCAACTAGAGATAGGTGAGCCAGCTTACATAAGTAGAAGAATTCACTAATTGTAGTCACAACCTTGAATATTTATCTGAGGTTCTGACTACCTTTTTATTTATTAAATTACTCCTTGTTTCCTAGATCTCTGTCAAAATAGTAGGCAGAGGGTTTGATTCTCTTCCCACACTGGGTCCACTTCCTTTGAGACTGATCACAAAGTCACCAGGGGATGGAGCAGGTTTTACACTGATAACACTCCATTGACCTCTAAAGGCAGCATTCCCTGATTGACAGCAGAGTAAGGGATAAAGAAGGAAGCCTGGAATGCAAACTCTCATGGTATTTCTCAGTGCTCCAGAAAGAAAGAGTACCCAGGAGTGTCTATTATTACAAGAGACTACAATTCAGTTTTAAGGATCAAGACATTCTGATCAGTAAGATGCAATTTGGATGAATGCATAGCCTACAACTCTGATTGTTTTGGGGTTTACCTCTTTGTTGGGAAAACCGATTATCCTGCCATCAATCTGTAGCCTAAACTTTGTAGCCTGTTGCTAATCACCCTTCTTGCATATTCTTGGGGTAACACATTTTCCCTCATAGGAGGCGTCTGACTGTGTGTCTTCTTAACAAGTTTTAAGTTTGAACATTTAAAGAACATCTAAATTTGTTCTTGTCAAAACCCCATCTGTGTAAGTATTCAACATATTTTTAAACGATGAATTAATCTGCAACATAATTTGCATGTTGAAGATCGTGGAAAGAAGGCACGTTGTTAGCATAATTATTGTTCTGCTGAGTACAACGATGAACCAGATTCTAGTGGAAGCAAAATTGTTACAGAATCATCCACTTTAGGGCATAGAAAAGACTTATTAGGTCATTTGGTCCATCCCTGTCCCTGTGCAGAATTGTTCCCAGTGGCATAACCTCAGTGCTTTGCCCAGTTTGCTTTCTACTCTTGCAAGCTAAATCACAGAATCACAGAGTTGGAGAGGACCACAAGGGTCACTGAGTCCAGCCCCCTACTTGGTGCAGGCTCTGACATACCTAGATCATCCTAGACATGTGCTCATCCAGTCTCTTCTTAAAAACCTCTAACAATGGAAAACCCTTCTCCAGGTAGCCCATTCCACTGCCTGACTGTCCTTACAGTCAGGATATTTTCCCTGAGGCTCAATCTAAATCTCTCTTTCTGCAACTTGTACCCACTGCCTCTTATCCTGCCCTCCATAGCAAAGGCAAACTGTTCTCCATCTTTAGAGTTGAAATGGTTATCTGCTGCTCTCTGTTTACAAATCAATTCAATGCTTCTCAACACAAAAGTCAACAAATACCTTAAACTCAATCTAAAGAAGAAACCAAAAGAAAATATAACATGCAGGCTGAAGTTCAGCAGTAGCCTGCAGTATGGTTACATTTAGGGCAGTGTTTGTATGCATGCATCTGGAGCAGGCAACTCCTAGAACTCAGAGACACTGTAAAGTCTCCTAAAGCTAGAGTGGCAGAGCTGGAGGAGCTAAAGCAGACAGAGAGGTATATAGAGGAGATTTTTCATGGGTATAACAGAGCAACCCCATTTCCACTCCGCACCTATTCTGTTAAGCAGAATGAATGTTTTGGGGGTAGGGGTAGGGCAACAGAACAATGAAAAAGTGTGCAAATACAAATGGTAGAAGTCTAAAAACCAAGATGAGTGAACTTGAGAGCTTGGTATTAAATGATATTGATATAATAGGCATTCCAGACATTTGGTGGAATGAAGATAATCAGTGGGACACTGTAATACCTGGGAACAAAATGTATAGGAATAGCAGAGTCCATTGCACTGATGGGGAAGTGGCTCTCTGTGTTAAAGAATTGAATCAAATAGGATAAAAACCTTAAGAGAAACAAGCTGTACCTCAGAATCTGTACTTATAGAAAATGCATGCTTCAGTGGAAACAGTACACTGGTAAGGCTATGCTATCGATCCAGGTGGATGAATAGCCAGCCCAGCCAACATTTGGGAGCTCTCTTCAAGAAGCATTCCTTTAAAAGAGGCTCCAATTCTTCTTCAGTGGCACAAAGTTAAGACATTAAAAATGTTGTTGGGCTCCCGATCATCTCAGTTTCTTCCAGCTGTTACTCTGGTCTGATGTAGTAAGAACTCTGAGACAGTTGGGGAAAGTGGGCAGGAGGTGTAAATGAACAACCACCTGTTGAAAAGCTAAGATTACAGGTAAGCTACTCTTGCTTCTTCTTCTAGTGACGATCTATACCTACCTATGGAAATTAATTATCTGCCTTTCCCTCTTATGGATGGTGGGTCAAGGATGTCTGATTGAAAAGAGATGCTATGGTGCAGACACTATGCTACAGAAAGAATGGACTTTTCTCAAAAGCCTTCACTATGTCTTTTCCCTGCGAGCCACCTTTAGCTTTCTTTACTTCATTTCACTCTACTACTACACTACACATCGCATATCTCTCTCTTCAGTGTTTACACTGGATGATTCTACATGTTACGTAAGCCACGGGGGAAATCAGTACCATGGCATTTACTGTAACATCATCCCATGGAGGAGCAGCATGAACAAACGTTCTGTGTTTATGTTGCCACCCTACAGATTCTGACCAACTGGGAGAGCCCATAGGGTGGTAGGACAAAGAAGGGAAGTCCAAAAACCCTGATGGTGAACTTGACTGAGTAAATCAGTCAGTCAGTTCAGTTCTCTTCATTCAACATGAAGCAATAACCAGATTCATCCATATTGGGAAACACGCCTCACGCCTCCCTGTGCCCCCAGTGAAATGGACCCAGGAAAACCTTGCTGGTGAAACTGACTTGGCAAAGCCCCGCTGCAATAGCAGTGAACAAACATCCATTGTGTTTTGGGCTGCTCTGGGCAGTAACCCCTGCAAACGTGTGTTCCCTCCAAGGCTAACTCTTGGGTTTGCTTGAACAACTGTAATGCTTGTTTCTGTGTTAGGTAGCTAGAACAGTGGCAAACATTACATGTAGAGCCACCTAATATTTAAACATCTGCCATCTTTTAGAAGTAGACCATTTTGAAAACATTTTTTTAAAAAAATATATTATTATTATTATTATTATTATTATTATTTTTTACCACCTTTCTGTGAGTCTTTTTCAATGCATCACCATAATGCAGGCCCAATACTAGGTTAAAACTTGTGTGTGTTTTCTGCTCAGAGTAAGGTGATTTAGAGAACACGACTCCCATCCTAACTACTAGGCAAGTTAGATTCACTCCTACATATCATTTAATAAAAGCAAAGCAACATAATCCTGCAGGAAAAACCATGATATTATAACAGCACATGTTAAAAGAATAGCTACTGGGCTTGGCTCTAGTTCCCAGGTTCTTAGTTGCTGACAGCCAAAGAAATCATGTAAAACTACTAAAAAGGCTGTAAATCTCTGCACAATGTCATTTGCTTTTGTGCTACAATCCTGTAGAAGCAAAATTCAGGAGTGTGGAGGGGGGATTAAAAATAAATTGGATCCACAGGAAATGGAATTAGAGCGATTTGTCCTTAATGAACTAATAAGAAACACGAAGCAGCACTAATAGTAAAATATCTGCTGCAGCAAAGCAAGACTGCATTAATAAATGATGAGACAATCAAGCTACAAACTCCTTTAACCAAAGGCTCAGTACAAACATTTACCGGAAAGGTTTGGGAGGCTGCTGACTATATGTCTATGACTATATGTAAATCTGCACTAACAGGACATCCTCCACCATTCAAGTCAACAAGTGTTTTACCGTTGACTTAAATGGGTGGAGAATTGCACACAAGCATAAATTAATAACATTTGTTATTTTTCTTCCTTCAGAGCTCTTCCTATGATCGTGTGAACTACATCTCCCAGCAGGCAGTGCAAGGGCCATCCCTTGCAGGGAAAGCCAGGGAAAAGGGAGAATGTCCATCTTGGTTTTGATGTGCGTGTGTGAGTGAGAGAGAGAGAGAGAGAGAGAGAAAACAGATGTGTGAGTGGTGCAGCAGCTCTCTGGCCTGGCCTGGGATGGGACACCAAACAGATGTACCTGCGGCAGGAGAGCCGTCCCGCTGCCTGTACGACCCGGGTAGGGTGGGGAGCTAAACAAATGTGCGTCTGGCCCCACGCTGCTCCCAATGCCCTGTCCCAGGATTATGGACAGCCATGGCGACCAGACTGTGTCTTCTGAGATTTTCTGAGGACACAGCCCGGACTAGCCACCTATCCGTTCCTGGACAGTCCTGGGCTAACATAGGGCCAACATGTGCTGGTGGGTCCCGGGCCAAAGTGAGTCACCATCACCTCTGTTTTTACTCTGTGTCTGTCTCGGGGAGAGAGCTGGAGCCAGCAGGGCAGGCTGTGATTTCAGCTACCAGCACTCCAGCCAGAGCCAGCAGCGAGAGAGAGAGAGAGAGAGAGAGACACACACACACACACACACACACACACACACACATTGCAGCCAGGCCTGACACAGCATAGAGGAGCCTCAAGGAAGCAGAAAGCATGCAACTCACCCAGCTCCTTACAGTGCCTATGGCTAAAGGCTTCCACAGCACCATCCAGCTTAGTGACGTTGATAGGAGCATCTAATCCATTTTTCTTGGATTGCCTGAACTACCTGCTTAACTATTATTATCTGGGGGAACTTAAAATCTTGGTCTCCATCTGGGGAGGACACATGAGACCCAGACAAAGCTGTCTGATCTCTAGAGACCCAGGTTTAGGAGCTGGACAGGGGACTGTGTGAAACAGCAGAGTGGTGTGATGCAGTCAAGACAATAGGTGTCTTTTAGACATAACGTCAACAGGTGTCTGAATGTGTGTTTTGACCTTGATATGAACACCGGTTTGGCCCCGTGTTCACCATGTGGCGCTGCTTAGACACACAGCCCATCTTGGGGCAAATCAGTGTTTTGCTAACTGCCTGATCTCAGCACACAAGCGCTGCCACCTCGTTCCCTGTGTTGTACCTGATAACACACCATGCAATATCATTAGACACAACATTGGCCACGTGTTCAGTCGAAACACGCAAATTGTCCTTGTGATGCAATGGTGTTCACATCACGTGTTCAACGGGTGGCCAAACTGGTGTTGGGATTGTTGTGGTGCTTACACATGACGGCCAAACACGTGCTTAACGGTTTTGACACCCGATCTTTGTTATGTCTAAAGACGCACATTGTGTCTTCTATCCAGAAGACTACCTGGAAGGTAGTCAAGGATAATGTTGTGGGATCATTAGGGTGGGTTGCGCATGTTCTGGGGTTATGTTCATCTGAGCCAACTATGCCATGCTGATGTGATTGTCATTCTGTTTCCTGTTTTTCTCCTATTTGTAATGTTATGCCTTTCATTCTAGGAAATGTTTCCCTATTTTCCCTCTAGGAACAAATAGTCTAGTTTGTCTCAGCAGTATTAGCATTATGTGGTCCTTGAGGCACCCTGAGTCGCTCCCAGTCTTGTACCTACACACATTTAAGGCACACTGCTGCTCAGTTGCTCTTGTTTTCCAGAGAAGGAAATTTTTTTGGGATGCAATGGAGTGATCTAAACACTCCAATGGCTAGTATCTGCCCTTCCTGCCTATACAGCCCCATTCACTGTAGGACACAATGTCTCATGGAAATCGATGGAACTACCTTTATGTGAATCTGAGGAGAATCTAGGAGTCTGTCTAGTAGTCATTTCATGTGGAGTGAAGTTCACCCTGTTAAAAGGCTGGCACTCCATTCTAATTCCAATTCACCTGCACTCAGAGTGGTGAATGCTGCAGAGCACTCAGCATTTGCTCTGAGCCAGAGGGACAGTTGCCCCAGGGACGTAGCAAGGTTGAGAAGGGCCCGGGCTCAAGTCTCAGTTGTGGGCCCCTCATATGCACGTGTGCTTTGCACGCGTGCGTGCCGAAAACCCAAAGTGGGTGGAGCTTAAGGGATGGGGCAGGGCTTAAGGGATGGGGCGAGGCCTGCTGACAGCTTCTAAATATACACAATCCAGCGGCTAGGAGTTATAACTGTGGCCATAGACAAGCATGGTCTCCCAATGCTTCCCACCTCCCCAGCCGAGCGTCTATCACCACTCCCCAGGAGTGGTTCCACTGCAGGGGCAGCTGGGCAGGCAGTGAGGCAGGCACAGAGAG
>QEPC01005108.1:4511659-4545345 GCA_003113815.1 Sphenodon punctatus
CAGTATTCCTGTTAGCAATAACTTCATTAAGAAGAGTTAGTGAAATAGCAGCCATAATAATCTCAGAACCATATTTGCAGATTTATTTTCCAAGACAGAATAGATATTGCTTTACATCCTAAATTCCTACCTAAGATGGTATAAGTAAGACAGTTGTGAGAATGTGGCCCTTTTTACATGGGCCTCTCCCACCCATGAACACGCAGATTTCTGTGTGTTCATGGGTGAGGGAGCCCCATGTGAACAATGTGGTACATGCACCCATGGTGTGTGGGGGTGCATGCATGCCCATCTAACACTCATCCCCACACACGGAGCAACTGGGGGAAACGGCGGTTACTCCATGGGTGTGGATGAGTGGGGGGGTGAGTGAGGATGCATGTGCAGCCGTGTGCATGCCCTGTCCATGCACTGGCATGCCCACGGAACTCCCCCACCTGGCGGAGCCATGTGAAAATAGCATGTGAGGAGCCACTCGAAGAAGAACAGAAGGTTGCTACCTTGTAAACAAGGTTCTTTGAGATGGCTCAGAACATTCTCACAGCACCTACTCTTCCAGCCCCGCATGGAATTTTTTCCTTATATTTCTAGAAAGGGTTGGAAGGAACTGTCATTCTGAAGGTGAGATTACTTTTTATACTAGAGGAGCTCGAGACCATCATGTGGTCTATTATTTGAATAGGGTGAATGTGCACAACCCAGTTGTGAGAATGTTAGAAGCCATCTCGAAGAACCTTCTTTTCAAGGTAGCAACCTTCTGATCAGCACATGGGCAGGAGCTGTTTGTAAACAAACAGCTTTATCTCCCAGTCCGATCAGTGTCCCTGCCAGGAGGCAGAGGCAGGTGAGGGATAGGGACTGGAGCCAGGGAGGGGAGGCAGCAGAAGAACTTAGGCTGCATTCTCACCTGGTGGTGATGGCACCAGGAGGGGTGAGGGAGACCCTCGGGAAAAGAGCCGGTGCAGATCTGCAGGGCTCCCGCCTCCCTCACCCCTCCCTTGCCCCATCCTTGCCGCCACCACCAGGGCAGGTGAAGGGGGCCGGACCTGCCTACGGCCCCCCACCAGGGCAGGGCCCAGGTGCAAATGCGCCCCCCCCATGCCACAGTAGCTACGCCACTGAGTTGCCCCTCCCAAAACCTTAGCTCATCCCCACCTCTCAATTTTGTTCTCAAATAATGCCCCGGTCCCATTCTGTTGTTCTGTCAAAGGCCTCATAATCCATTATCCAGACCAGAAATCTCATCACTCCCACCCGGGGTGGCAAACTGTAGTTAAGTTTTTTAAATAGCTGTATGTCTGCAGAGTGGTAGCTTATCAGTGATAATCACCTGCTGGGTAAGAGCACCTTCACAGCACGCAAACTGGATATATATTGGCAGCCATTGCAGCAATGCTGCTCACAAGGTGAGGTTATTGGATATTTTAGGGCTATCTAAAACCATGCAAACAAACCTGCACGAGTCACGTTTTGACACCCCAAGTGGTCCTGGTTTTCACTCTGGCTCATGGAGTGCTAAGCGCAGCCCCCCCCCCCCGATTCCCAGCACTTAATAGACAGCTCCAGCCCAGGCCAGGAAACAGTGCCATCCTCAACTTGTGCCAATATCAGCCCAGGAAAGCTGCCCAGTGAAAGGCATATGGACCAAGTTCAGGTGTGTCCATCCCTGCGGCAAGGATGGCGCTGCTGGAGCTCTGTTGGGAGGACTTCACTGGGTAAGATCACATGAGATGTTATCCCACGTTTGGCAACCTTACCCCACATTAGCCTGCCATGCAGTGGACTGTATGGCTGGTGGCCACCAGACGGTCTCCCACTTCTGCCTTGGAGCAGCAGCTGGCTGCTACATGATGCGTCCATGGGAGAAGGCTGGTGATGCATCACATGTCACTCTTGTCCTTTCTGGGCAAATGGGGTATAATGGGCCGCCTCCCATCTGGCTGGCCTGTGCAGCCCTGCTGTGAGTTGACGTCTGAGCGTCAGGCTTGGAGGAGCACGCTCACCCCAGCTGCCAAAGAGCTGATTGGCAGAGGGGAAGCCCAGTCTCCCCGTCTGCTACACAGCTGAATGGAGGAGGATCAGCTGTGTAGCAGGCAGGGAGAACATATGCACTCCTCCAGGCCCCCTCCTCCAGTCAGCTGCAAGGCAGCCGGAGAGCGCACATGTTCCTCCAGCCCCTGATCAGCTGTTTTGGGAGGATGGGCGTGCCCCTCTCAGCTGTTTGGTGGGTGGGGAGAGCACACACACTCCTCTGCCCCCCATCAGCTGTCTAGAAGCAGCAGGCCTGATCCTGATCCAGAGTTTGGGTGTCTAGCCCTCTGGGGCTGGCTCCTCAGCCCAACCTGTGACGTGGAGGGGTAGTGATGGCCACGGGAATGGGGGCTGCTTGTTTGGCTTGCCCTTCCTGTCGACCCAAAGTGTGGTGGCTGCGTTTGCCCTCCTCGGGGTGGGCAGAGGATCAGGCCCACCCTGTCTCATGTGGCTTTACTCACTGTTACTGACCTCCAAACCAGGTACTGGGCATGAGGTATGAGGCTTTATGGGGTGAGACCCACTATGGCTACCACAAAGTCTTCTTGTGGGTCCATCTTGACCCCATAACTCCAGGGTGTGAGGAGGAGACAACCCGGCATTTCCAAATGCAAGCCCAGCCCAGTGGAGACCACAAGGGCGGGAGGTGGAGGCTATAAGAGGAGTAATTTGCTCTCCCCAGAGATTGTTCTGAAATGTTACTCTTCAAGTGCTGCGTAAGGCTCCATGCTGGCTCTTGGCACAGCAGTGAATCTCATTCTGTGCTAAAATAGTTTTGGCTGCAGTTCATGGTGCTGCAAAAGTCACTTCAACCTGATTATTTGATATATTCATACTAAGCGCTTATTCCAACCTAAACTTTAAAATATGATGCAGTGCAAAATCAGAAACCTGGCCCTGTTCCAAATGAAGTAAGAGCGTTTCACTGCTCAGGGATCATATTACTATGAAAACATTTTTACAGATTAACTTCTGACTTACTCACTCTATATTTTACTGGACAAATGTCCCAGACAGAAATAATGACTGAGCATTACAATGAAGACATTGGTTTCTCTCTTGACTTAAATTCACATCATTTTGTTTATCTACAAAGCATTTGTTTGGAATGAATGATCGTACAGAAACAAAGATCTTTTAAAAAAAATACAATCGGAGAGTTGCCAGGAAATGTGTAATTGTAGTAACTTGGTTACGCTGCACTGAAGGATAGTATTATGAAGACAAATGGGTGACTGTTGTTGTAATCATCAGGGTTTTCCAGAAGATTAAACATATGAAAGCAAAGCTTCCTTAGCAATTCCCTGGGAGATGTCATCGTATCACAGAGCAGGTTCAAAAGCAACAGCTGATCTATTTTCAAAAGCTCTTAAACTCCGCATACATACCAGTGCGCTCAGTGTTTGCTTCACGGTATTTTTGTGAGCTTGTTTGTTTTAGCCTCCTCTGAACTGTTGCACTGGAAGCCAAATTCGGGGCTCCTGCGCAAAGTCTGACTGAGTAAGCTTTGTGCAAGGGAGCTCTACAGAGTCTGGGGAGATTAATGGTCCCTCACCACGCTATGCAGCACTATTGCAGCTGCTGCCCCTGTCACTGTCATTTGGGTGGTGGTGGTGAGTGGTGGGTGTTGGTCAGTAGGTCCCTAGCTGTCACCTAACTCATAAACCCAGGGCTGACCCTCCAGTTGAACTACTGGGTTACCTGACCAAGATGTCAGACTCAGTGGGGAGTAGAAGTGCCTTCCTTTCCCTTTTCCCCATCCCCCCACCTGCACCGTAAGCCCCCAGTGTGGACAGCACACAGCACTTCTGTTCCTCGCCACTCATGCCCACATGCCTGGTACCCCAAGGGCACAGCACCACTTAATTTTGACTGACAGGGAACATAAGCAACACTGTCCTACCCCCCACATTGCAGTCCTCAGTCTCATGGGGGTTGAGGAGGCATCCAAGATGTTTTGCCCAGGGGCCAGGATAGTAAAGCACCCAGGGCCTAGTTTGTGGGGAGGCTTGCCAGGACTTAGTCCCTACAATTAAATTGAAGGGTAGGGGGTGGGGGTGGCACTGAGCCCTGGGAAACTTTCCCAGTAGAAGTGTGTGCCCAGAAATGTGAGAGATCAGAAAAAGCCAATATTGGACATTTCAGAGTTGGAAATGAAAGGGAAAAGAAACCCAGGATGGTTTATTTGGTTTTCATTAATGACTTTCTTGCCCCATCCCTTGCACAGGTCATCATATAGATTTAATCATCATGTTTTATATTCAGCTGTTGAGCGGTAGGGTGGGTTCAGTTGCTAGACAGAGACTAGGGTTCTGTTCCCTGCTCTGACAAGCTCTGGGCTGGGGGCATGGCTTCTGGGGTAGCTTGGCCCCAGTAATTCATTTAAAAAAAACCAAATTAAGCACTGAAAGCACCTCAGAACATCCCAATACAAACCCTCCCTGGTCTGTCCTGCTACACTTCCAGACCTTCCTTCATGATGCTGCAGAGACAGGTCTCTATATATTTCCTTGGAGCAACAGCTTGGTCTGATTGACTGAACAACCATGAGCCTATCCCAGGTAGTAGCTGGCTCGACTCATGAGGGATGGGGGGCATACCCTGGACTCAATGTTTTGCACCGACCTTGAGGTGGGGGTGTGTGTCCAATGGTTGGGGGTGTTTCTAGGTCACCTGTGTCACTGTCGGACCATTACAACCTTCAGGCTTCTCTCTCAGCGTGCCTACCTGACCGGAGGGGTGTGGGACTGATTTGGATGGTTCGCCCTTGGAGGTTGATGGATCCCACTGGACAACAACCAATTGCAACATAGGCTGTTTTTGAGGTGCTATGTTGTTGCCATGCAGGCAGCAAAGAAGCGGTTCTTTGCGGCCATCATAGCATCTGCAAAGTTGTGTCCGGTTGAGCTTTTCCAGGTTGTGATGAGTCTGGTCAGTCCAGCCTCCCTCCACCCGGATATGGAATTTTCCATGGCCCGCTGTGACATGTTTATGATGTACTTTGCAGATAAAATCACTCACAATGAACACGACTTCGATTCTGCCCTTGGGACAGTGCCAGAGCCTGAGGTTAGGAATGCCCTGTCTGGTCCGTGTTTGTGGGATCAGTTTCAAATGGTGACGCCTGCTGAGGTGGGGGATGTGCTTGGATCTGTTTGGGCCATGATGTGTGAACTTGATCCCTGCCCATCCTGGCTGGTCAAGGCCAACCGGGGGATGGTTGGGCTGTTGCTGGCTGGGGTTATCAATTGGAGGCCAGACTGCCTGGATCACTTAAGATGGCAGTGGTTTGGCCACTCCTTAAGAAACCATTTTTGGATGTTGATTCCTTGGTGAACTATTGGCCTGTCTCAAACCTTCCTATTTTAGGGAAGGTTATTGAATGAGTGGTGGCCCGCCAGCTGCAGGTACATCTAGACTGCGTTGGTTTTCTGGATCCCGCGCAGTCTGCCTTTCATCTGGGATATGGCACTGAGACTGCACTTGTGGCCTTGGTTGATGACCTGAGAGTGGAACTGGATAGGGGGCATTCAACTCTGCTGGTTCTACTTGATCTCTCAGCAGCTTTTGATACTGTGAACCATGAGGTGTTGGTGACGTACCTGCAGGATCTTGCCAGGGTGTGTGGGATGGCTTTGCAGTGGTTCTGCTCATTTCTGGCTGATTGATCTCAGCGGGTAGTCCTGGGGGAGTATACCTCTTCCCCCAGGGGTCTCCTGTGTGGGGTCCTGCAGGGTCCCATTCTGTCCCTCCTCTTGTTCAATGTGTATATGCAGCCGCTGGGGGAGATTGTGCATCGGAGGTGGGGGTGGTTACGTCATCAATATGCTGATGATACTCAGCTGGACCTCTCCTTTTTCTCTGACCCAGGATCAGCAGTCTCAGTGCTTTCCCAGTGTCTGGCGGCTGTGGGGGAATGGATGAGGACTAGCCAACTGAAGCTGAATCTTGATAAGACAGAGGTGATGCTCGTTGGCGGGATTGGTGATCAGGGTGAGGGGGATTCTCCCATCATTGATGGGGTCTGCCATGTTGTAATTCCATGTTCGGAGCCTCGGTGTGCTCCTGGATCCACAGCTGTGCATGGATATCTAGGTGTCGGCTGTGGTCAGGAGTGTTTTTTGCCAACTACATTTAGTTCAGTGGCTCCGTCCATATGTCTCCGACTCCAATCTTGCCACCGTCATCCATGCATTTGTCACCTTGAGACTGGATTACTGTAATGCCCTCTACGTGGGGCTGCTCGTGGTGATGGTCCAGAAGTTGGTCCAGAAGTTGCAGTTGGTGCAGAATACCATAGTCCGTCTGCTTATGGGGACGGGCCACCGGGAGCACATTCAACCAGTGCTCCAGGCTCTGCGCTGGCTGCCTATTGTCTTCTGGGCCTGATTCAAGGTGCTGGTTTTAACCTATAAAGCCCTAAATGGCCTGGACCCTAGCTATCTGAGGGACCGCCTCACTTCCCGTATCCCAGAGTGGCCCCTGCGCTCATCAAGAGGCACCCTCCTGGAGGTTCCCTGCTATAGATTGGTGGAGACCGACAGGCGGGTGTTCTCAGCAGCTGCACCTGTGTTGTGGAACTTGCTCCTGGTGGGTGTCTGTCTCAGCTCAAATCTCCTCACCTTCCAGCGCCAATGGCTCTTTTGCCAGGCTTTTGGTGACAGGAACGGGTCTGGGGTTTAGGGGTGGGTGGTCTTTTATATTCTTCTTTCTCGCACACCAGAATGGGTTCATTTCTTGTTTTTTATTTGTGTTGTTTTTATTGTAGTATTTTTTGTACATTTATATTTGTATTTATATTTTTATGTGACTGATTGTAAGCTGTCTAGAGCTGCTGGAGGCAGACGTAGGCAGGGTAAAAATTAATAAATAAACAATATATATAAATATAACATGGAGCTGAGGACAGGAACTCCTGTGTTCTGTTTCTGTTTCTTCCTCTGACTAGCCTCAATTCTCAGCCACACGCAAATGTACAGGAGTTGGACCGACCCAAAATTATGAAGTTTACAAACAACAAAAACCACCAACAAAACCCCCAAACCTATGAGATTTAAAAAACCAACAACAATAAAATGAGGGATTGCTGGTGGCGATTTGTTGTTTGGTTTCTGAGTACAAGTTGTGCCACAGTCATATTTTCAAATCTGTGATGGCTAGTTACTTTCTGTTCTAAAAAAAACAACAAGATGAAAGTCTCATGATTTATCACAAATCTTGTGATTTCTGGGTCAGCTTTGACAATCTGGAATTCTGTTGTTCCATATACAAACCCCAGGCTTGGCTCTTTGCTCACATATGTCTGCATAAATCAAGGATAGCACCACAGAGATCAGTGGAGTTGAGCATTAGCCGCAAAAATTCTCTGAGAGCAAAATATGATTCCTTCTTTAGTTGCATCTCACAAAAAAGAGGCGGAATCAGATCCAAAAGGGCAGCCTTCAAGTTGGTGTAAATGGGTGTGACTCTACTGAATTTGAAACACATATACTGATTTACATCAGCTGAGCATCCAGTCTTCGATCTGAAGTGTTTTGCCCAAGGGACTGTGATTGTGCTGCTTTCTGGAGCTGGCACTAAACTTGGAGCCAGGAGGGCTGGGCTTTCATCTTGGTTCTGGCACTGTCTTGCAGTTATGCATCCTCTCTACGGCCCTTTTCAAACAAGACGCACCCATGCATGCCCACACAGTGGATGTGTCTTGTTTGAAAGCGGCAGTAGGTGGGTGGACCTGTGTACATGGTCCTATGTAACACACATCCCCACCGACCTTCACGCATCGCCCCTGCATGGAGAAACCGGTGAAAACACAGGTTGCTGCATGCAGGTGCACGTGTGGGGGATGAGTGTGTGCCTGTGTGCACCCATCTGGACATGATCCACCCACTACATCAGAAGTGGGGAATCTATGGACTGTGATCAGTTGCCGGCCTGCAAGCGCCCATCTCCCAGCCCCTGGAGTATTCTCTCTACCCATTGAATGTGGTCCACCATCTGTCCACCAGTGGCCAATCATCTACCGGACAGCTACAGGGCGCTTCTGGGCTGGCGGCTCCACCCCCTGTGTAAATGGGGCATGCCCTTCCATAGGCTACGCCAGCCTGCAGAGACATGCAGGGGTATGGATCCAGCCCCTGGCAGGACAAAGGTTTCCCACATCTGCATTACAAAATCCATCTCTTCCCACTAAAGCCTTCCTCTGCTTATAATCCATGGTTATAAATTTTAGAGCAAATGTCACTTTGCATTCCCCTCCCTTTCACATCCTTCAATTGGAGATCTTTTCAGTATACTAAAGTTTCACCGCACTGGCAGCATGGCCCATGGGAATGTGATACCAGTTGCATGGCTTTAGCAAATCTTTATTTATACTTTTTATCCCACAGGCTCAGGGTGGCTTACAATTCTTTAACTTATTAACTTTAACATTAACAATTAATTAACTCAACTGTAAATCCTCACAACAACTCTGTGAGGTAGGTTAGGCTGAGAGATCTGTGACTGGCCCAAGGTCACCCTGTGAGTTCAGGGGCTCCCCCTACGACCCAGTTCAAGTACTGCACTCTTAACCACTACACCACACTGGCTCTCAAGAACTCAAGAATCTATCAAGAACAAAGGCCATTTTTAGATGAGATGAACCCCCACAGGCCCACCCATCCCACACACATCCACACACATGTCTGAAGCGGTGTGGGGTGTGTGCATTCCCATGACCCACACACCGCCCACTCATGGAGTACTGGGGAAAAATCTGGGATGCTCCATGTGGGGACAAGCCAGAACATGCATGGGTAGGGGTCACACCCATTTGTGGGTGGTCCGCAGCCATCCCATGCAGACCCACCCCTCATCTGTGCTAGTTTAATAATGACCAAGCTCTTTTAGGTTCTCTTTCTCGTTGCGGTTGTGACATGTCTGCTATATACTGATTGCTGTGACAACAGAACAAAGAACTGTGGCTTTTCAGGGACTTGGGAGAATTGGGGGGACTGCTCCTTGCTCTGCCACATACTTTCTTTGTGACCTTGGGCAAGTCACTGGTCTCTCTATGACTTAATTTCCCATCTATAAAATAGGGGTACTAGTACTTCCTGACTTACAGAAGTGCTTTAGTACAGATACATTCAAGACTGTGAGGTGCTGACATACTAATTTATGGGGGCCATATAAGAACCCTGGAGAGAGGAAAGCAAGAGTGGCCCCTCTAGTAGTCACATATGAAGTCAGAAAGCACAGTTTGCCAGTTCACTTCCCAAGTCCACTGCAAATAACTGTGTTTACATGGATTCTAAATAGAGAAAAGCACTTATTTTCTTGCAATATCTCCTTTCCATTTCCAAGAGGCATTTCTGAATTGTTCAGGTTGCCATAGTTACCAGAAGACCATGACAGACCTTTGATAGTCATAATTGTGGCATATTTGCATACAAAAAAACCTGTGGCTTCATCTTTTGGCGTCAGCCGGAAGATTTTAGTCCTTAAGTACTTCTGTGAATTTAAATAATTTGATTCAGCCTGGAGACTGTGATGGGTGAAACAGCAGGAGAATATGAAAACTTCATGGCGGTTTGATTCCTCGGCTGGAACCAAGTTCTTCTGCCATGAAGCATTATTCCAGCTAAAAATTGTGCTTTTAAAAAAGGAACATTTAAACAGCTTGTCTAGAATGGGGGCTGTTAAAAAGCTTTTAAAGTACTCTCAAGCTGCTGCTTTGGCTCTTGAGCTATCAAAGGCACAGTCTGTTTCTTATGAATGAAAAGCGCAGAGCTGGCTGAGATTCGAACCCTCTCCCAGTTTTTGGGGCTGTTACATTAAAAATGTAGCAATTTCGTTTTTACCCTGGTTAGCGCAACAATTTTTCATTAGAGGCTGGCACCACCTCCGCATAGTGCCTTCCATTTGTAAGCAGCCAAGTTCCTTCTGTTGATCCAAAACAGTTGTAACTTTATATAGATCTATATTTGCAAAAGACCCTTTAAATGCTTTAATGGATTTCTGTGTCGAGTGATTAACAGGCCAAACAATTAAAAGTGTGTGCAGAGGGGGGTGAGGGATTTCAGCATGCAGCTTGTTTCAAAATGTTTGTGTGCGACTTCTCTCAAGAGTTAAAAGCAAGATAGTACTCTAAAGTGAAACCAGATGGGCCAATATTAATATCTCCCCTTTTCCTGATGAATGAGAAGGTATGACCTAGTTAGGAAGCTGCTAAAATTACCGGCGCCACAGAGGCTTCGCCTGGTGCTCTACCACACGGACATTTTATCCTTACCTCGGCAACTGTAACGCTGATGAGACGCTCGAACCTGCTGAAGCAGCCGTTCCAGGGCTTCAATCTGTCCCCTGTGCCTGGCTTCTCTGCCATCATAGTCTTTCCAGTCTGTTGAACAAAAGAAATAAACAGGGTGAATTGTAACGGAGTAGGAGAGTCTTGCTAAGGCTTCTTTGCTACTGACTGTGGAGGGAATCTGCACAGATGCACGTAGGATAAGATGGCAGTTGTTTCCAAGTTTGTTCTTACTATGTACACTATTGGCCTCCCCCCTGCCCCAGCCTCAGCTAATTATTCATAAATAAACCATGGCTAATAATAGGAATGGGCTATGTTTCAGGAAAATTGTCAGGTACTTCCAAACCAGGCCAGATTTTTGGAATAGCTGGGCTCCCTGTAGGCAATGGAGTCATGAGACAGGTTTCCAAAAGCACCCAGCACCCACCAGCTCCAGTTCCAGGATTTAAGGCCAAACAGTTTGCTGAGTGCTCTTGAAAATCTGGTGCCAGCTGTTGGCACCGAGCCTTCTGCAAACTCCTGTTATTTATCCAAGGTACTAGCATGGTCCCTTTACCATAGCTCAGGGCTTCTCAAACAATATTTCTCGCGGACTCAGTGTGTGGCCACCAATAGCTACTTACTGCAATGTTTATCCTAACAATAATCTAGAAGCATAAATCAAGTACTTTGCAAGCCTTTCTTTCTTGCTTTAACAATAGGTAAAACTCAGGTATCTGTGTCTACAGTTGAAAAATATGATAAATCGAGACTCAATTCCTGTTGCAGACTTCCAAACTAAATTGAATCAGGTTTTTATGTGGGGCTCTGGGGTGGCCACAGAAAATCATTCACTGAGTTACCATGGTAAGGTGGCCATACCTCCCCTTTAAAAGAGGACACATAAAAAATACATGTTCCAGTGCAGCCCTTCACTATGTATTTTTCATAAGTGTCCTCTTTTAAAGGGGAGGTATGGTTACCCTATACTATGGCCATGCAAAAATCATACGCAGCAATCCAATAGCATCAAAGCACTTCACACACATTAATGTGCATTTTGTTACAAGACCCTGTCAGGTAGGGAAGGGCTGGTCTTCCAATTTTACAGATGGAGAACTGAAGCACAAAAAGGTGTAGCTTCCATAACCTAGAAAGTCTGAGCAAGAGCAGAGAACTGAATGCAGATCTCCGGACAGGGGCATAGTTAGGTTGGAACGGGCCCTGGTGCAGAAGATGGAATGGGACCTCCCTTCCCACATTCACACCAGCAGGGAAGACAGCTGCCCCAGGGAGTGCGGGGCCTCTAGACTTGTGGGTCCTGGAGCAGCTGCACCACCTGCCTGTATTATAGCCATGCCCTTGTCTCTCAAGTCCAAGTCCAACAACCAGACCACGAGCCCCCTTAGCACTTACATTTGCCTCCGCCTGCTCCCCCTCGCCCCAGGGGGTGGCGGGCGTGAGGCCTCTTGCTGCGCCAGATTCAGGGGAGGCAGGACAGCTGGGTGAATTTCCCGCTGCGGGGCTGCGTGCAGCCCAAGGCGGGGAAAAACGGCGCAGCACCTTCTTGCGAACCGCAACCCTGGCTGGTAGGGATTGGTCAGGTAGAGGCATGTGGGCCCCATTCGGAAGGCGGGAGAGAAATCAGCTCCAGCCCCACTTGTGGTCTGGAGCTGCAACAAATGGCAGCATCCCCAGGCAGCGCAAGGAACCTCTGAGGCAGGTAGTGGTTCAGGTGAGCGGCATGGGTAAAAACAAATGGAACGCCGCAGAAGCGGCGAAGAAACGGCGGCATGAGGCTGCCGCAACAGAGCCTGCCGGTGGAGGATCCCTAGAGGGCGGTGACGCTCCTGGGAATAATACAGAGGGTTCAGGCCCTGTCCCTTCAGTACTGGAGGGGACCGCAGAGGTGAGGGGTGAGATGCCCTTGGGAGACAGGATGGCGGGCTGCGAAGCCCTTCTTGCCCAGCTCGTGGGGGGGGGGAGATGGGGAGCCCCTGTCGGGACCTCCCCCTCTAGTGGGCCTTTCGATTTCCCAGCAGGGTGAGGCTCCACCGGGGAACGAGTCTGGGTCCTCTGCCCCCCGCCCCTCGAGGGGGGGTCTGTTAACCCCCCTGCCCGCTATATAGATGAGGATGGTGGGGTTGTGCCAATGCTGGCATGGAGGGGTGCCAGGCCTGCTCGGGGAGGCCCTCCTGGGCTGGTGCCCCCTTTGGTGCTGCCGCCCCCACCAGGGGTGGTGAGGGTAGCCCCTGCAGCGGGGGAGAGCGCAGAGGGGAGAGTGGCTGGTCCATTTCCTCCCCCCCCCTTCGCCAACATGGTTATATCCCCTTTAGGTGTTGTCCCCAAAAAGGCCCCCGGGGATTCAGACTGATCCACCATCTGTCCTATCCCCGGGGTGGCTCAGTCAACGATGCTATTCCCAAGGACCTTGCTTTGGTCAGGTATGCGTCGTTTGACACAGCAGTGTCACTAGTTAGGTCCTTCGGACCCAGTGCCATCCTTGGGAAGTGTGACATTAAGTCCGCTTTCCGGTTGCTACCGATTCACCCGGAAAGTTTTCCTTTGCTGGGTTTCCATTTCGACGGCATGTATTACTTTGATAAGGCCATGCCAATGGGGTGTTCGATCTCTTGGTCGGTGTTCGAGCGTTTCAGCACCCTTGTGGAATGGATCATCAAGCAACGGTCTGGTAGGATGGGAATCACGAAATATTTAGACGATTTTCTGTTTATCGGTCACACCAACACAAAGGAATGCTCAGACTTGCTGCAGATCTTCCAGGGGGTGGCGGAGGAATTGGGCATTCCATTGTCCCCCGAAAAGATCGAAGGCCCAACTACCAGATTGACCTACCTAGGTATTGAGCTGGATATGGAGGCGGTCTGGATTGGACAATGGTGTAGCAGACGCCCTCTCTCGCTTCCAGATGGAGCGTTTTCATTCGCTGGCACCCCTGGCCTGGGCGAACCCGGAGCCGCTGCCGCCGTCGGTTTGGAGTCTTGGGTTGTAGAGCTGCACACCACCGTTCTGGGATCCCTGGCGCCCCGTACCAGGACTGCCTACGACAGGGCCTTCCAGGAATTTCAGCAATACTGGTTGGCACAGGAATGGCCTGCAGGTTTCCCAATTCCAGAACCCCAAATGCTTCAATTTGCCATGCATTTGAGGTGCAAGCGGGCGTCCCCGGGTACCATCACTGGGAAGCTGTCCGCCTTGGCATTTGCGAGTAACCTCACAGGTCACCCCCTCCCAGACCGGGTTTTTTTTGCCAGGCACTTATTGGAGAGTTGGGCCAGGGAGGCGGGTAGGACTTCGGATCAGCGGACCCCTATTACCCCATGTTTGCTACTTGACATGTGTGGTAGCCTCCCACACATTTGTTTTGACCATTTTGAGTTTTCATTGTTCAATTCGTTGTTCAAATTAGCATTCTTCGGAGCATTTCGAGTCAGTGAGCTGGTGGCCGAAGCAGCCAGGGACACGTCAGGCAGGGCCCTCCAGCTCAGTGACGTCTGTATAGGCTCATCGGACATGGTCCTGAGCATCCGGCGATCAAAAACAGATCAGAGGGGGAGGGGGTAGGTCGTGAGGCTGAACAGGACTGTTTCGCCGGAGTTGTGCCTGGTAAGGGCGATAGAGTCATACTTCGAAGTGCAGCGGGCAGCACCGGGTCTCCTTTTCAGGCACGCTGGAGGTAAGCAGGTAACCAGGTACCAGTTTATGGCGGTCCTGAGAATGGTTTTTCCCACCTCGGATTGCTGGCCACAGCATATGGTACCCATTCATTCTGTATCGGGGCTGCTTCTTTTGAGGCTGAGAGTGGAATTCCGGACCAGGGTATCTGGGAGGTGGGCCATTGGAGGTCAAGGACATTCTGTACATATGTGCGAGGCGCCCTTTCCCCTTACCAGTCCTAATTTTCCTTTTATTTCCTTAGGTGTCCAGCCCCGATATCGGTGGCAGGTCTGGATCATCGGCCACAGCCTGGTGCGGTGGGCAGGTAAGGTGGCTGGGCACACCGGATGGGGGACCCAGCTAGGCCTTTTGGCCAGGGCACAAATACAGTGGAAGGGTCAAGGAGGTATGAGGTGGCACCACCTCCTGCCAGTGTTCCGTGCTCCCTCCCCAGGTCACCCGCCCGACGTCCTGGTCGTCCATCTAGGCGAGAACGACATCCCCCTATTGAAGGGTGTTCAACTGATTAAGAACATTAAATCCGATCTGTGGGAAGTTAAAAAGCTTTTCCCGGAGGTTATCCTTGTATGGACTGACCTGGTTGAGTGGATGTCGTGGGGCAGTGGGGTTCATCCCAGAAAGGTTGACAGGACCTGGAAAGCTATCAACAGGGATGTGGGTAAATGGCTCACTGTTTTGGGGGGTGAGCGCATAGATACCAGAGCCCTGAAGCACAGTCGCCCTGAGCTCTACAGGAGGGACGGGGTGCACCTGTCACCGAAAGGTAACGATTGTTATCTGGGAGCTCTGAAGGGGGCATTGGTTCGTGTGTTGGATAGGTTATAGATGTAGGGTGGGGGTCGGGCTCGTCCAGGTAACCCTGGCAACCCCTTAGTGGCAGGGGTCCAGTACATTTAGAGTAGGTGAGTTTAATCATAAGTAAGAGTCATCTCCTTAAGAGATGGGGAGGCCCACCCGCCAGAAAGCAGGGTATGGCAAGCGGTGGGGCAGCCGCCCTGGGAGGGGTGTTGAGTGAGGGCGGTAGGGACAAGTATGGTCCCCCGTCTGTAGGCACCTTTATCCTTACTCGCAATCACCTGTGGGTCACTGAGAGGGGGAGACGTGATGTTCATGGTTGGGGTGGTAATCGAGGGTACATCGAAACCACCCCTGGTTTGTTGTGTTATTGGGTATTTTCAGACGTTACGAGATCACAGTGAACCACGGTGAATACCCATCTGTGGTCAATGTGTCTCGAACGTCTGTTTGGCAGCTGCCAGATGTTCGCCACGGTCAATCTGCACAAGGGGTCAATTTGAACCACGCTTCCCGGGCTAGCCAGGGGAATGTCCTGGGAAGCGTGGTCAAACGGACCCCCGGCAGGGACCAAAAAAAAGTAACGTCTGGCCGCTCGCCATGGCCCGAGATCACCGGCGGGATCCCGGGCCATGGTGCATTCGGCCGGACGCGGCGGCCGAATTGGCCCTGCTGCCCGCCCGTCTCCCCGGAGGGTGGGCGGCGGGGTATGTGGAGGGGGTGGGGCCGTGCGGCCGCATGCTGCGCCGCGCGGCCCCACCCCCTCCCGGATTCCCCGCCGGGATCCCCCCGGCACATCTGATATGGTGTGACGGGGTGACCCCGGCGGGGAACGAATGGGTTGATTTCGGTACGGGGCCAATGGGCCCCGTAACGTCTGAAATCATCCATTGTTACAATGTCAATTTCAAGTACTGGACCCGCATCGCAATAGGCGATTTGCCCCCACCGATTTGGTTAATTTATGATCTGATTTGAATAAAGAGTGCGGCCGTTTAAACCCAGCACTTGTGTCCTGTCTTCTTCGGTGCATCGGCAATTGCCTCCGCCTGCTCCCCCTCGCCCTGGGGGGTGGCGGACGTGAGGCCCCTTGCCGCGCCTGATTCAGGGGAGGCAGGACAGCTGGGTGAATTTCCTGCTGCGGGGCTGTGTGCAGCCCAAGGCAGGACAAAATGGTGCAGCACCTTCTTGCAAACCCAGCCGGGGTTGCTATGCAACCCCAGCTGGTAGGGATTGGTCAGGTAGAGGCACGTGGGCCCCGTTCGGAAGGCGGGGCTCGTGAGCAGGAGAGAAATCAGCTCCAGCCCCACTTGCGGTCTGGAGCTGCAACAAATGGCACCTACCCAACCCTCCCTCTGCACTGTGGGTTCTTACCGGTCGCCACTTGGGGCCAGTAAGGAATTTTTTTGTGGGAACCCTAATCTGGCCCGAACACGGGTTCTCGTTTTTTCGCCTTCCTCACAGTGCGGTTATTCAGCAATTGGTTACCACTTAGAAAGAGGGTGTTGTTGTGCTCATTCATTTCATCGCACTCTAGCAGGGGTCCAGTACATTTACAGTAGATGAGTTTAATCATAAGTAAGAGTCATCTCCTTAAGAGATGGGGAGCCCCACCCGCTGGAAAGCAGGGTATGGCAAGCGGTGGGGCAGCCTCCCTGGAAGGGGTGTCGAGCGAGGGCGGTAGGGACAAGTATGGTCCCCCGTCTGTAGGCACATTTATCCTTACTTGCAATCAAAGGATTGGGTCCCTCTCACCTGTGACTTGGGCCACAGAGAGGGGGAGATGTGATGTTCACGGTTGGGGTGGTAATCGAGGGTACATCGAAACCACCCCTGGTTTGTTGTGTTATTGTTACAATGTCAAGTTCAAGTACTGGACCCGCATCTCAATAGGCGATTTGCCCCCACCTATTTGGTTAATTTATGATCTGATTTAAATAAAGAGTGCAGCTGTTTAAACCCAGCACTTGTGTCCTGTCTTCTTCGGTGCATCAGCAAGAGGCAGTTACCTCAGGAGATGTCCTCTTACCCTGAACTAAATCCTTGAGCATGCAGAGCTACTTGGTAGCCTAATTTGCCAGTTATTTTGGGGCATAAATTCCCCATTTTGGATCAGTGGGTAAATTCTGAGACTAGGGTAGTGCACTCCAAGCCAAGGTTATGACTCTGCAATAAAAGGGCAGTCTCTTTGTGTGATGGAGCCTGTGGTTCATCTATAGATGTAGCTCCCATACTCTTTTGGCCAACAGACCACTGTTAGCTTTCAATATTTCTTGCAGACCGCCACGCACCCGCTGGAGACGAACACAACTAGGTGGACCTCACAGCAGGAGGCTCTGAAAGCACAATGCAGGCAGTGTTGGGCCCTACCTACATTGCAACCATCACTGAAGAAATGGGGGAGCCAAAAGATGCCAGTAATGCACATGTGTTGGCTGCAGGAGTCATGGCTGGTTTCCTGGACCACAGTTTGTGAAATGCTGCTCTATGGAGCTGGCAGTGTGCTCAGCCCTAGAGATGAAACAGATCCACAGCAAATATCTTATTTGTCTTGTTTGCCTGCTTCAAACCACCTCTGCCCAAATGAGTAATAATCACTGTTTGGGTCCCTATTTGTCAGATGTCTGTCTTGGATATTTTGGTTTGGCTGTTCTGATATTTTGGTACTATTAATGCTATTGTGCATGTGGAGTAGCCAAAACATACTAACCAAATAACGGAATAAGCGGGTACATGTATACTCATCTAGATTGCTGGTATTATTCAGAGAGCTATCAAAAAATGAGCCATTCTTACTTTTTGAGCACTACTCTGCCCTGCTTTTCGCTCTAGTTGTCTGCTGTTTGTGGAAGATTTTTTTGGCACCCTGTTGTTTACTACCAGCTAAAACCTGAACTTTAACAAAAGCTTATAGCACTTCCTGCCTCCCCCAAAATAACATTCTCTCTCTGGGCAGAGGGAGAAATCAATCGGATTGTGAGAAGAGAGGAGAGCCTTGAATTCAGCTGCTATAATTTTAGATGTTATTTTTCTCAGTCCCACCGATGAAAGCGGCTTTGGCATGCCAATGTATCGACAGGCCCATCAGACTGTGAGGAGGATTTGCTCTGCTGAGTAGCTGGCACTGGGGATATGCACTTCTATTCCCAGACACCAGCTAGCTGTCTGCTAAGTGTGCAGGATTAGTTTACGTTGTGAGCTCACAGTCCAATATTCTGTCCAAGGGAATTGGCACTCCACAGAAAGAAATGGGGTATTTCCCCACTTTTGCACCATTTGCTGCAGTGAGGATGGGTCCCATATAAAGTTGCATGCAGTGGCTGTTGTGTGGATAGATACCTCTCCTAATGCATGCTGCAGCAGGAACACACCCTTTATAGCTCGACCCTGGGAGCTCAGTTCTCAGCTATATAACTCCTGCCTGCTGGCTGCAGCACATAGAGGAGACACAGTGTAGCCACTTGCAACTCAGTGATTCTAGCTCTGTCTGGGGCTTGGTTCAGCATCTTGGTGTAATTTAGAATAGCCCTAAGAATGTCTCTAAAGCACACCCTGAGAAGTGTAGTCCCAAAGGGGAGTTGCCCAGCTGGGAACTGACTGAGCAGAGTGACGGGGCCTCCAGCCATGTTGAGAGATGGAGGGGATTTATTTTATTTATTTAAAACATTTCTACCCCGGCCCTCCTGCCACAGGCAGCTCTGGGCAGCTCACAATCATAAAAACAACACTAAAATTAAAAACTCATAATAGGGAGGTTTATATGCCCCCATCTGGAGTCTTGGGTGGTGGAGGATGCACCCCACTTATCGTTTGGTTTTCCTAACAGATGGATGAGAGGGCACCTGCCATTCTGAGCGTTTAGAGGTAGGATATTGGGGGATCAAGAGGAGGAGCTGGGCCCCCCGAATTTGGACAGTTGTTCCTTCATTGCCTTCTGCTCACTTTATCCTAGGAGTAAAATAGACCAGCCATTCCATATCCATGGTAGATCCACTGTGCTGGATCTCCACGGATCCATTTTGATTGGGGGTGGGGGTAAGCAACTCAAAGCAAGGCTCTCCCACCTCCTGTGATAGTTGACCAAAGGTCTTTGGTTAATTGTACATGTACAAAATGGTGCTGTGCAGGGGGTTGGGGAGGTGGAGCTGCTGATCTGGATCCCCAGCAGAACAGTTGGCCAGTCTCCGTTCTGTCACTGGACGTGGACTGGAGCAGGTGGATTCATTCATCAAAGATAGAATCTACAAAAAAACTTTGTTTCAGCTCTACTTTATCCCCTAGAAATGGCCTAGACATGCAGGGATTCCCCCGTGTTAGGGCTGTCCCTGCTGGATCGACTCCCCTGCTTTATGAATCCTTTGTGCTGCTGGGGCCAGAGCAGGATTCAGACTTGAGTCCTGGTTGTTTTATTCCACTCACATTCTTCTGGCTATCATTACAGATCATTTTATAGAGTGTTAAGGGGTCTAAATTTAGTTTATAGCTCCAGGCCAAATTCTGCTCTCAGTGAGACTGGGGTAGTTCCAGAGTTACGTCACTGAGACTGAAGCAGAATATGTCCATTCATTTTCACAAGCGAGTCTTAAGACAAACCCCCCAGAGAAAGACCTTCCTGCCCAGTAAGCTACGCAGAGTAGTGGCACCAATAAGTAAACAGTGCGCTGCATTTCAAACTGAAATCCTGACAGTAACATTACCTAATAAAAGGCATTCACATTCAGGCTATGAGGTTGTCACTTGCTGGAAAGCTGAGGACATTTACCAACGCAAGCCCAGCCTGCTTGCCAGCTATACATGGGGACCTAGACCTGTTTAATGCTACACTGTTCACTAATGAAGAAAACACACACATATGGCCATGTGGAAACATCGTTCTCTGCCACACAGGGACCCAGCCTGAATTGCACCAGTCAGTGTGGGCTGCTCTCACGCTTGCTAAAAACATGTGCTTTCTACTGTTGCTGCACCTCCCCGCCTTAATAACACAGGGATCCTGTCAAAGCTGGTCAAGGTGCTGCAGTGACGCTGTTGGGAGCTACAGGGCTGGGCTTCGTGCTGCATGACTCAGCAGATCCCCCACACAAGGCCCGGCCCAGCCCAGCAGGACAGCAGTGGGGCATGATCATGCCAGAAGAACCCCATCCTGGTAGGTTTTCCAGCCTCACTGCACCATGGGCTCTGGCAGCAGAGGAAACACTCTTGCTTCTAGCTGAGTGTGGTGAGGGATGGTTATGCCCCATCTGCAGCATAAGCCCCCCACCCCACCCTTAGATTTGTGCTGTGGTGGGTGCAGAGGGCAAGAGCTGGGACTAGGCAGGAAGCCGGATTGGGGATGGAGGTGGCTGTGTGTGGAGTGTGAGAAAGAATGAGTAGGCAATGCTGGGGCTGCACAGGGGGCTCCTGTACTTTATGGTTTTGGACTATGCCACTGCAGACCAGGAAGAGGCTGGGCAATATGGCCCCTGGCATAAATTAAAACAGCAAACTTAGCAGCTCTGCTGGGGATGCCTATGGACTGACCTGCAACTGAGATTCCTATTGCACCAGTCAGTCACTGCAAAACTGCCCCCTACTGGTTCGATTCAGCTACAGCACTGCAACAGGGAGAAATGTTCCCTCTCATTTTTCTCCTCCTGGCATGCAGAGTAATTTTGTGTGTGGGCATGTTTCCATCCTGCGTGTGTGCATGTCCAATATCATCTCTGCAGACTCTGCCGCATCATTTGATTAAACGCACGCTGGTTGATTCATGTAACTAATACAAACTTAAATAGTCCATTGCCTAGCTGTGAGGCTGGGCTGGATATAGAAACACTCCAAAAGAAAGTGTTTAAAAAAGAAATCAGTCACAAAAATAGAACAGCTTTTCACCTAACCCAGTCTTGAACCCCAGCCTTCCAGACCTCTAGCACTTGAACTACAGGAACAAGTGCTAGTAGTTGCTTTTCTGAAAATTAGGCTACTAGAGAAGAATTTGTCATATTGCCTAGTAGATGCAGTAACTGCAGCAGCATTAGCATTGAGGCTCGATAGCTAAGTTTTATGGCAGGGGTGTGGAACCTATTCCCTCCCAGGGGCCACTTTGAAATCTAGTGCAAACTCTGAGGGTCATGCAAAAGTTGGGGGTGGGGGTGCATTGGGCATGTGCTCAGGGAGGAGAAGGTCCAGATCATGAATCGGTGCCATTGATCTGACACCTATCCTTGCGTACATGTCCTCATCTCTGCTCCCTTACCCTGAGCTCACTCTTTTAGCACTTGGGAGTAGGAACTGGATCCAGGGGGCAGATACAAGAACTGGAAAGGGAATAAATAAAAACTAGCCGTGGGACACATTTGACCCTGGTTTTATGGCAACCATGGTAAGAGTCCTGGGTTCTAGTCTTTACTGTGTGCTTGCCCTGTATCTCTGTTAGCTTATTTAGAAAATAAGGATGTCCCTTACTTTGTAGAGCCAGGTGTTGGTTTAAAAGATGAGGAGTCAAATGCCAGAGTGCAGGGTGTCTGGGATGTGGGAGGACATTGGGAATTGGGCACAGTGTCAGGACTCAGGATCGGGTCTGGGACTTGTGATTGGGAAGGCTTAGGGGAGATAGGGAACACAGCTGGCATGGGGAATGAATGAGGCGGCAGAAAGGGGGAACAAAGGAGCATAGCTGGCATGGGGACCAGGGACCAAGGTTGGGGGGAAGCAAAGTAGAGACAGAGAGCAAAGCACTAGGAAGAGGGACACTGGAAGTGTTGTTCCGCCCAGCTGCTACCAGCGTGTCTTTATATCCTGGCTGTCAGCCAACCAAGAAGCTGGGAGGTGTGGCTGGGACTGGAGACAGACAGGAGGAGGAGGCAGCAGAGACAGGCCTCCTATGGAGTGACCAAGCCCAGGGCAAGAGAAGACAGGGGGGTGTCTTTAGACATAACATCAATGGGTGTCTGAATGTGTATTTTGACCTTGATATGAACACCGGTTTGGCCCTGGGTTCACCATGTGGCGCTGCTTAGACACACAGCCCATCTTGGGGCAAATCGGTGTTTTTCTCGACACCCGATCTCAGCACACAAGCGCTGCCGCCTTGTTCCCTGTGTTGTACCTGCTTACACAGCACACAATATCATTAGACACAACATTGACCACATGTTCAGCCAAAACAAGCATATTGCTCTTGTGATGCAATGGTGTTCACATTGCGTGTTCAATGGGTGGCCAAATTGGTGATGGGATTGTTATGGTGCTTACACACAATGGCCAAACACATGCTTAGGGGTTTTAACACCCGATCTCTGTTATGTATAAAGACACCCAGGGCCTCAGAAAAGCCAGCCACTGCTCCAGAACCCCTGGGGGATATAGGTGGTAGCAAGGAGGAGGCATAGGTAGCAAGAATGTGACTCCAACATCCAGTGCCTCAGCAAGGGAAAACACCCAGTCGAGCTGCGATTGGAGGCTCTCTTTCATGCCCTTCATAGACCTGCTAGATAGTGCACATTCTGACAAGGCAGGGTGCAGTGAAGGGAAATAAGTTACTGCGCAGGCTCAGAATTCTGGCTAAATCCTGACTGCATAGGGTCCAAGCTGAAGCGGCCAGGCACTTCTGGGGCCAACCCAACTCTGGGCATTTTCAGACTTGACGCTACCATGGGTGGTCACGCTTTATCCCAGCGTGGCCACCCATGGTGGTGTCACGTGTGATCCTGCCCACCAGATGTTAACAGCGGATGGGAGCGAGTAAGCAGTCCCTGGACTGTGGCAGGATTAACTCTAGGGATGTGCGAACAGAACGCGGTTCAGATGTATGGACATTCAATTTGGGTTCGAATGTTCGGTTGTTTGGGCGAACATTGCCAAATATTTGAAATAGCACTATCGGTACCGATATCGATACTGAATTCAAAGATTTTTTTCGGCTTCGGTATCGTTTAGCCCTGAGACCACCCCTGGTCTCCACCCCTGGTGCCAGGAAGTCTGCTCCTCAGCTGCCTCCCCCTTCCAGTCATGTTTTTCCCACCCAAATGGGCCTTCCAGTCACGTTTTCTCCCGCCCCGAACTCATCTGAACTCACCCGAACATGACCGAACTGTTTGGTCATTTCCAAGTTCGGTTCAGACGTTCGGTTCGGTCGTCTGAACAGACCGAGTTCACTCCGAACTTCGAACATCTGAATTGCGTTTGCACATCCCTAATTAACTCTGGGTTGTGCGTTGGGCTCTGTGCCATCTCACAACCTGGAGTAAGCCCTGCCATGGTCTGAGGAAGCCATACCCAGACCAGGGTAGAGCAGGCTGTCACGTATGATGGTGCGCTCTACCTAACTCCGGCCGGTGGCTGGAGCTTTTCTGGGCGAGAGCAGCAGCCTCATAGGCTGCCGCACATGCCCATCAAGGAGGAGGTGGAGCCATGCTCTGCAGCGCAGAGAGTGGAACTGTGTGGACCTCATCCACATGTCGCCCCCCTCCCCAGCCCTGGCAGCTGGCATGTCTATTCAGCGGCTGGACCCGGGCAGGATCAAAGCATGGCGGTGCCTAGCGCTGTTATGTCTGAAAATATCCTTTGATGTTTTCTGGCTGGGTGCAACCCTGCTTCCTGTGGAGCACTGTGATGTGACAATGATCCTTAAGTTGGGGACGAAATCAGACAGAGGTGAGGTGAAGGAATTCTGCTGCTCCTTTCTGATATGGCCCCTGAGCCCCTTACAGACTCTGGTGACATCACACTATTTGGTATAGAGCAGGGTCTTCTCTGGCTGGGAAGCTTGGCCTAATCGGAGTGTGAGCTGCTCAGGGGACCAGCATGTCCACCCAGACCTGGCTTGGTCATAGGCCTCTAATGTGTCGAGAGCTTGCTTATGTATTGGCCATATGCTGCTGATGCGGTGCAAAGAGAAATCCTTCATGCCAAGGTGGCATAGAGAAGCAGGAGTTGTAGGGTTTAGGTCCAATAAGGCATGGTCCAAAGCCTACTGAAATAAGTGAGAAGTCAGTCAGTCATCCCAGTCAGTGGAGCTACCTCATCGTGTTAACAGTATAGAATTTAATTACAAGAAGACTATCGCGTTTTGTTCTCAAAGACAATGAGAGCCATTAGAATTACTATGAATTTGCAGTGGTGTAAGTGAGCAGGATTTGATCCAGAATATTTACACAACACAACAAATACACTACCAACATCTTCTGTTATCCAAAATACAATTTGCCCCACTCCTCCACTATCCAGCATCAGCTGCACTCCCTTATTTTCTCACGTTAGCATTCAAGCTTATTAAATTGCTATATTAGCCTCATAAAAGCAAGGGATAATATAATAAAATGAAAAAACTGCACAGCACTAATCAATACGAGGGGAGCTATAATGAGTGTATCCAATTCAGCAGCGAATGCTGTTACATGTGAAATGACTAACAATAGGATCCTATTATGATCTATCAACAATAAAATTAAAATTAAATGAAAAAACAGATTTTCAGCCTCAAAGGAATTTAAAACTATTTGCCATGATTTTTTAAAGCAATGGGGATTTCAGTGAAATTTGCAACATTTTAACCACTGGTTAGGATCCTGATCCTGCAAACACAGTTGAATGTGAGTTGCTTACTCACCCAAGTAATTCCACTGGCTGTGGTGGAAGCTGACATCCATTCAGAGGGATGAACTCACAAAGTTTTAGTGCAATACACAAAACACAACTGCCAGTAATATCAGGACTTTCTAATCAGAGTTCAGGTGCAAACTTTCATTCTAGACTTCCATATTTGAAAAGTTTATTAAAAATAACCCAGGCCAAAATCCTTTGACAACTTCAGAACAGCTAAGCATAAGGGAACTGGCAAATACAAAAACTATACTTGGAAAGAGCAAGGAAGAAGCACCATATCAACATGGTGATATGACTACAGAGTATGTGATAGGATCCCAGAAGTGTTTGTGGGGGCAGGCTAAGAAGAGCAACTCACTCTGTTTGCAACTTTTAACATGTACTATACCATCATCAATCATCATCATCCCAAGCATTTTCATAGCTCCTTTCATGCATAGAGCTCAAGGGGCTTTGCCCAGGATGGTCCCTACCATCATCCTTACTTTAGAGATGGGCAAACTAAGCTTATTTAATGAAGTGACCTTCCGCAAGGTCATCCATGTGTAGAGTGGCGTATAGAATGCCAAGTCCCTTCCAGTCCAGTACTCTAATCCAAAGCTTCCTGAGCTGTGGGTTAGGACCTCAGGTGGTGTCACACCATCTACAGATGGGCAAGGTTGATGCTGGATGATGTTCAATAATATGCTTTGCATGTCTTTGCTGTTGTCTGGTTTATACTGTATTTAAGTCTCAAAGTGGAATCACCCACCCAAAAAGACTGAGAACTCCTAGCCTAATAATTTAACTATACTGCCTCTCAGCTCAAACAGCTGTCAACCAGCAAGAAAAGATAAGAAGTATAAACAAATCTTTTGGGTAAACCCTACTGAATGCAACAGAACACTGTCTCCCTGCTACAGAATTGGGAAGTTTTTGTTGTTGTTGTTGTTTTTTAAAAAGTCCAGTGGGAATGATCTCATACACCACTGCATTCAAGATATTTATAGATTTCTGTAAAACGTTATTACAGTTCTATAAAACGCTTTGGTTTCATCCCTGTTCAGCTCTGCAGGGCTTGCCCACCTTGGAACAAACAAAATATACCCAGTACAATATACTTATTCTCTCCTTAAAACTCACCTCTTTCGCTCTGCTCTGTCTGACTCTTTATCCTGCTGAGCCACTATTCCTATACCTACAATTTGTTTACCCTTTTCCTTGCAACATGGACCTGCCTGCTGTCATTCTCATTGTAACCAAGCCAAGTATGTGCACTTGAGACCTCGCATCTTCATGAATGTTAGACCCCTTGTCTCTCCCTCTGTTCCCCTTCCTAAGTCTCTCCCCCAGCTCCTGTCTCTCAGATTGTAAGCCCTAGGGGCAGGGACCCTGTCTATTTTATTACTTTGTAAAGTGCCAGGTACACTGCTGGTGCTATATAAATGTTTGTTAATAATAATAATAATAATAATAATAACTTAATGTAGCAATAGATATAACCCTACACATGACAGCATTAAGCTCAGGAAACCAATAGAATGAAAACTCATTTTACACAAATTAAATGGGAGCCATTACATCAAGTCACTTTCACAAGGCATGAGAAATATGGGGAAAATTGTATTGTTTAACACAAATCAGAGGCATGGTGGACAAGTGGTTAAGGCACTTGGCTATAACTCTGAAAGCTGTTGGTTCAAGCCTTGCTTGGTCTTGCCCTAGATAGCTGCCTCCAGTCCATCCAGCTGGGTTGAGGAAGTCAAAGATGAATAGATGTGGTGCTGGACACACCACTCCCTTATGTGCAGGGCAACTGCCCTGGGCCCTTCTATTATTTTTTTTTTGGGGGGGGGGCTGCGCTGGCCCCTGTTTTCATCAAGCGAGGATGTGGTGGCTCCACTCCCTCCCAGTGGGGCCCCAAACACAATCACTTCTAAGGCTCTGTGCAGCTTGCCCCCAGTAGGATGAGGCCACAGGGGTGGGGCCACCAAGGACCCTGCATTTTATCTTCACCTTCGGCCCTGCAAATTCTAAAGCTGGGCGTGATAGGCCACATGGCTCGGAACAGAGTATGACGTAACACAAATCAATGGATCTGAGCCTGTCTGGGCAAGAATATTGTACATGCTCCCAGGTTCTGGGTAAGAAGGGTTTCACTGTCCTTTGTCATTTATAATGGGTCAGTCTGGCAAACTCTTATGTTAATGAGTAACTTTACTCACACAAATTTCTTTTTGAAACCAAAAGGATTACTCACATGAGTAAAGTTATTCTTCTGTATATGTGTTTGCAGGACTGGGCCTTAAATAGAAATCATGCAAGTTAGAGTTAAGAACATAAGAAGTGCCATACTGAGTCAGACCAATGGTCCATCAAGCCCAGCATCCTGTCCTCCGACAGTGGCCAATCCCAATCGCATGGGAGAAGAACCAACAGTCACAATGCGCAATCCATTCCCCACGGTTCACTCCCAGCTCCTGACAGTAAGAAGTCCATCCCATAAGCTACTTGGTTAATAGTCATTAATGGACCTACTCTCCAAGAACCTATCCAGTCCTTTTTAAAACCCAGCTATACTACTGGCTCCAACAACAACCTCTGGCAATTAATTCCATAAGTTAATTATGCATTGAGTGAAAAAGTACTTCCTTTTATTTTTTTTAAATTTGTCTGCATCTAGTTTCATGGAATGTCCCCTAGTTCTAGTACTATTTGAGAGGGTAAATAACTGTTCCCTATCTACTCATTCCACACCACTCTTTTGAAACAAGTATCCAGAAAAAATGATAAATCTTTCAAATACACCCTACCCAAACTAAAAATGGCAGGTCAGGTAATAACCAACATCTCTTTGTGCTCTGTTGGGGATCCAGTTGGGTTCTTCTGTTTCTTTTTTTCCTGTCTCTCTCCCCCCCCCCCAGTTAGGTTATTTTGGTTATTCAGTCATTTCAGTATTTTGGTTACACCATTTCAGCAATATTAGTGCTATTGCACGTACAATGGACTGAGGAATTACAGGAGTATCTTGCACAACTGTATGTATGGGCAACCAAAATTGAAATTCAACAAAAATGATCAGTGGTATAGAACAGCTTCCAGACGACGAGAAGCTTGATAGGTTGGGGCTCTTCAGCTTGGAGAAGAGACGACTGAGAGAGAAATGACAAGTTTATAAAATCATGAGTGACAATGGATCAAGTAAATAGGGAGCTGTAATTTACCCTCTCAAATAATACTAGAACTAGGGGACATTCCATGAAACTAACTGGCAGCAGATTTAAAATAAAACAAAAGGAAGTGCTTTTTCACTTAAACACACAATTAACTTGTGGAACTTGTTGCCAAAGGATATTGTGAAGGCCAGTAGTATAGCCGGGTTTAAATAAGGACTAAATAAGTTCTTGGAGGACAGGATAGGTCCATAAATGCTATTATTTATTTTATTTTTTATTTATTTAAATTTATTTATTTTTCCAAATTTTACCCTACCATTTCCAATAAGGCTCAGGGTGGCTTATAAAACACATTAAAACATATAAAAGCAACTACCTATACCCACCCACCCTGTCCCTAACCCCTCCACCCAATCCCACACAACCCTATCCCTGCCTGTCAAACTCCTGGCCAAACAAAAACATCTTACATCTCTTCTGAAAGATTAATAGACTTGGACTTAGGCGAACCCTCCCAAAGAAGGGAGTTCCATAATTGTGGGGCAGCCACTGAGAATGTCTCTTTACATGTCCCTGTTGTTCACAGGCAGCTGGTACTTGCAAGAGGATGCCCTCGGCTGACCTCGGAGGCCATGATGGAACACAAGGGAAGAGGCAGTCAGGAGACACAGTCAGAAGTTGGGAGAGAACAGCAGGGAATGGATCACTCCATTATGACTTGTTGGGTACTTCTTCAAAATGACGGAGAGTGGTGGCTGTTGGAGACAGGATGCTGAGCTCAGTGGAGCAGTGTGGCATGGGGGATGGAGCAGCTGGGACTAATGCCAGCAAATAGAGGGGGAAGTAGCCCAGCAGGTGTGATGCCAACATCATCACCGAGTGCCCGGGAGAGCCATGGGTAGGTGTTTCTCAATGAGAATCACAGTTCTCAGCTTGTTCTGACAAACAAGAACAAGCTGAGAACCAGCAGCATCTCAACTGTATTTTTATTGAGAAACCAAACACCATCACCCTGCCACAAAAGAGAGCTGTGGATGCGCAACATGGCCCCAGGGCCATTGTGTGCATGCGCAGCCTTTTTCCAAAATGGTGCTTGCAGCATCACTACCATTCTGGAAAAGGACAGTCATTCGACACATGCACACAGCCATTTTGCTCATGAGCAGACCAGCTGCCCTTTTCCAAAATGGTGGCAATGCTGCCAGCACCATTCTGGAAGAAGGCAGCACATGTACACAATGGCCCTGGGGGCCATGTTGCGCATCCACAGCTCTCTTTGTGTGTGTGTGTGTGTGTGTGTTTGGTTTCCCAACAAAAATACAGTTGAGATTCTGCTGGTTCTCGGATTGTTCTTCTTTGTCAGAAGAAGCCGAGAACCTTGATTCTCATCGAGAAACATGAGATTTGCATGAGAAAAAAAAAATATTCTCATTTCAGCCCTACCCTGAGTGTCAGGCAACAGAAAGCCAGTGTGGTGTAGTGGATAAGGTGTTGGGCTTAGACCTGGGAAACCAGGGTTCAAATCCTGCCCTAGCTATGAACTCCCTGGGTGGTCTTGGCCAAGTCTCAACCTAGAGAGCCAGTGTGGTGTAATAGATATGATGCTGGACTTGGTCCTGGGAAGCTGGGATTTGAATCCTGTCTTAGCCATGAACTCACTAGGTGGCCTTGGGCAAGTCACAGCCTCTTAGCTTCAGTTCCCCATTAATAATAATAATAATGAAGGGAATATATATATATGTGTGTGTGCCTGTGTTTCCTCACCATTGTTAATCTTAGCTTGTAATTGCACTGGGCAGGGACCTGTCTCCATAATCTGTGACTGTAAAAGTGCTGCATATGCCTGGCAGTGTTATAGAAATAATAAGTAGTAGTAGATGCCAGGAGGTCACCAAGACCTGAGCATGACATATAAGGAGGGCCCTGCACAATCAGGGGGAAAGAAAGAGACAAAGACAGGGAAAAATGAAAAAAAATGCTTGGAAGTTACTCATGGCATGGATAGGAGTCAGGGAGCATGCCAACAGAAAAGGCAAGTTGAGGGGAGGATACATCCTGGGAACCCCTTTATAGTGTGGGGCATGGGAGAGGGCTATGCTAAGTGAGGGGAAGGACCATTATGCCTGACCTTCCAGAGTCTGGGCTCCCAAGATTAAACTTCAGTTGGTGAAGTGCACCAGAACACACCATCTCTTCTCATCAATCTCCATACATTGATCAGCAAAGGATTGAAGGGGGAGACCCATCTATTGAACCCAAACCTCTGCCTTCGGTGTGTACACAGAGATGTAAAAGCTTACCCAACCTGTACAGTAGAACCAACAGTAGTGGGGAAAACAGAGATTATGATAGCGGGAGTCAGCCCCAACCTAGTGCACCTGGTGACAGTGGGTAGAGACTGGCACCATCTCCCCAGACTGCTCCCTCCCTTCAAAGTCCTAACAGAGGCCTCCAGGGTTATCCTGCCTGTTATGGGGGAGATGCCCAACAAAGGACACAGTACAATGCCTATTTTCTGCACAGAGGACACGGGGCCCAAAGCTCTGGACAGAGACTCGGACATTAGGTCTGCTGGGGTAAGTAGATTCAACCTCATGACAGCTTAGCATAATGAACCCACCCTACAACACGCACACCCCCAGGTAGAAGTCATTGATGGGCAAGTCAGGCACCCCCATAAACCCCAGTACTGGAGCCATTTTGAACTATGGTAGGATCTCCTATAGGGTAGAGAGGGATGACCCCATGGGGAAAGAAAGGTATCATTTGGTGGCTCTCAGGGCAGTGTAGGGCAAGATACTAAGGTTGGCCCATGTAGTACCTGTGCCAGACACCTGGGGCATCAGAAGACGTGGGATCATGTGGTACAGTGGCTCTATTGGCCAGGGTCCAGCACATCCATATTTTAGTCCTGGTGGACTACACAACCTGGTACCCAGTGGCTAGCCCCTTACAGTCAATTCAAGTCCCTGAGGTGGCAAGGGAGTTAGTGAAAGTGTTTTCACAGGTGGGATTCCCTAGGAGAATCTTCACGGATCAAGGGACCAATTCACGTGATGGGACATGAAACAGCTATGTGAAATGCTAAGGGTTAAGGCCCTAAGAACCTCCATGTATCACCCACAAACAGACAGACTGGCAGAGCAGTTTAACCAGAAACTGAATAACATGTTGCGGAAATTTGTAAGATCTGAGTCCCAGAACTGGCAGACATTGCTACCAGCCTTGATATTTGCATACCAGAAAGTATCCAAAGCCTCTCCGGGCTTCTTACCTTTTGAATTATTATATGGCTGGAAGTCCCATGGAATACTAGATCTTTTGAAGGAGGAATGGGAAGAACAAGCCAGTTGACAGAGGAGTGTAGTCCAGCATGTTTTCAAATTGAGGTAACAGTTGGAGAAGGTAGGGGCATTCGTCAAAGAAAATCTGGAGAAGGCCCAAGCCCAACAATAAAGATGGTATGACTGACGGGCTAGGGAAAACCACTTCCAACCAGGGCAAAGGGTCTTGGTGCTCTTACCCCCTCCAACTCCAAACTCACTGTGACCTGGCAGGGGCCCTTTGAAGTGGTCTGATAGGCAGGCCCTGATACACAAATCAGGAAAAAGGAAGAAGTTACAGGGACCAAGAGACAGACCTTGTAGGTCACCCCGGAACCCACTCATCCTGAGTATGGACCTTCCATTGGAGATCTGGGTGAGGGACTGTCATGGATATTGGACTCACTCTAACCAAGGACCAGAGGACCCATATCATTGATCTCATAGGATGATATACACGTGTCTTCTCACCATCCCCTAGGTGCACCAATTGACTAACCCACCATGTGGGTTAGACCAAGCTGGGCAAGGTCATCAGAAAATCCCCAACCCGTTCCCTGACATAAGTGGGAGGTCATTAGGACTGAAGTAGACAAAATGCTGCAGATGGATGTAATTAAAGAATCCTATAGTCTGTGAGGAGCCAGCCTTTCTTGGTGGGGAAACCAGATGGCTCCATGTAGTTTTGCATTGACTTTGGAAAATCAATGCTATTTCCAATTACGATGCATACCCCATGCCCTGGTGGAGAGACTTGCTGGGACCAAGTATCTTTCTTCTATCGATTTAACTAAGGGGTACTGTCAAATCCCTTTGGCCAAGAAATCACAGGAAAAGATGGCTTTCTCCACACCCTTCAGTCTTTCCCAGTTTGTGCAAATGCTGTTCAGCTTACACGGGACTGCTGCCAACTTTCAGAGGCTGATGGACAGGGCATTGACTCCACATATCTCGTACGCCACAGCCTACATTGACAATATTATTGTATTCAGTATTTCCTGGGAGGAGTACTGTCGCCATCTAGAAGGGATTGTGGAAAGCCTGGCTGGAATAGGCCTCATGGCCAACCCAGAGAAATGTAATGTAGACTTGTGACAAAATGCCCCTGTTTCCCTACCAGAGTACCCTAGACAAACACTCTGCTACACCCTATAACCGCCCCACCCCCCCAAGGCCTGGACAAATGCAAGGTCACAGGACAAGTGTTCTGGGCATGCTCCAAAAGCCAAGGACAGGGATAGGTATCTCAAGGTGAACGCCATGATGTCTCGCCTAAGTGACATCACAGGTCAGAGGGCTCAGGCAGTTCACCTGGATTGGAGAAACCCCTACCTGGGGGCGATTTCCAAAGCGGAGGAGGGGTCGAGCTTAAAAAGCCAGGACACACCCATTCCTCCCTCCCCCTCTCTCTCTGGCTTCCTCTTTTGAAACTTCAACACGCTGCTGGCAGAGGTGTTCCTGAGCATCTTTGAGAAACAGGCTCGTAGGTGGGAACTGGGGGAGGGGGAACTCATGAGATATATGGTTGGGTTGGTAACGGGAACAATGTCTGCTGTGATGATATGTCCATTGAATCTGCTAACGATTACCCCGCTTTTAAAGAGGCAGTGCTCAAGCACTATCAGCTGGAGCCAGACCACTTCAGAAAGCGATTCCGCACACTGGCACCCGATCAAGGGCAATCTCTGCTCGAGTTTGGGGCCCAGTTGAGGGAGGTCTCTCACAAGCGGTTGGAGAGAGCGAAAGCAGATACTAGGGACAAGGTAGTAGAACTAATGCGATTAGACCAATTTTATTATCGTTGCCCCAGGGAAATCAAACACTTAGTGAAGGATAAAAATCCCCAAAATCTCAGTGAGGCAGCAGAAGTTGCTGATCAATTGTTGCTCAACGGGGAGGGGATGGACAAAAAGCCTATCCACTTTGGGAAGGATTGGAAAGGGCACCAAAAAGGAGAAAGGGGGGAGGTATCCCCTAAATGGGAAACTGGGTCCCCACCAAGGGAGAAAAAAGGGACCCCCCAATTTGGAAATACCCCCAAATGGGGATGCGAAGGGATGCTTCAATTGTGGGGCATTGGACCACCGTAAAGCCAGCTGCCCACAGTTGCAAAGCACCCCCAAGTCGGTCCACAGGGCAGCAATGGTATGAATGGGGAAGCCAGTCGACAGGCCCTCATAGGACTGCGTACAAGTCTTTATGATCACGAATCCCGAAGAACCGACCAGATACCTCAGAGAAGAGGTGATTATAAAGGGTAGAACCATTATTGGGGAAATAGATACAGGGGCAACGATGCCTGCGATCAGTGCCAACTTGGTTTCTCCCACAGTCATACTGCCAGGGCAAACCTGCCACGTCCAAGGGGTACATGGGATATCTCTTCCAGTCTCTGTGGCCCGCCTGCCCATACAATGGAGGGACACTGCAGTGTGCCTGGATATTGGAGTGATGGACAATCTCATGGTTCCCATGCTGATAGGCAGAGATGTTGTTGGGCCTTGTAGGATTTCAAGGGTCATGACCAGGAGTCAAACCGGGAAAACAGAAGCAGCTACAGGGAAAGCTCCTGAGAGACAGACGGGCCGACAGGAGGTTCCCAGGGAAGTGGGAAGTTACTCAGGACCAGAGAGTGAGTCAAATGCGGAAGCCACCCTTAGTCTGCATAGCCAGCTGCAAAGTGGGGCTGAACTCAGGAGCAATTCTCCAACGGAGCAGCACCACAAGCCAGAGGATGAGGTTGGGGGTGCAGAAGGAATAGAGACCTTGGGGGTGAGCTTAGAGGGCAGCCCTGGAAGAGAGAACATAGAGCCCAAAGAGGGAACAGTA
>QEPC01005108.1:4545449-4579647 GCA_003113815.1 Sphenodon punctatus
GGGGTGAGGTCTCCTCTAGCCATCAGAGCCAGCTGCAGAGTGGGGCTGAGCTCAGGATTAATTCTCCAAAGGAGTAGCACCACCAGCCAGAAGATGAGGTTGGGGGATGCAGAAGGAATAGTGAAAAAGGGGGCTGGCCTGGAGGGGAACCCTCCAATGGGAAGTGTAGAACCCAAGGGGGGGAATGGATGTAGGGATCCCAGAATGGGATGGGGTACCCCTGGGGGTGGTAGAGAATGTTAAGCTGGAGGTTTTTGCGTACCCCAGTCTAGGAAGCTCAGAGGGTTTTGAGCCGGAGGTTCTGGAAGACCCCAGCTTGGAGCAGCTCAAACAGTCAGCACAGGAACCGGAGGTGGAACTCATTCCTGACTGTGGGGAACAAGTAATCTGGGAGGAGTAAAAAGCAATTCTGCAGCCACTCCCAATCAGGGGACAGCCTTTTGAGAGGGTGGGTATAGATACAGGGGGACCCCTAAAGCAGAAGACAAGGGGGAAGCACCATATTCTGATCCTGGTAGAGGCTGCAACTAGATACCCTGAGGCCATTGCTCTAGCTTCTTCAGAGGCCACTGTGGTTGCTGATAGCCCGATAAAGAATTATTGTCATCTGAGTTTGCCATCAGAAATATGGAATGACATCGGAGAGAATTCCTTAGCAGACGTAAGGGAATGCCTAAGGAGGGACCAGGACAGTAAATGCCTAGCAAAATTAATGGAATGCCTAGGGAATGACCAGGGTGGGAATTTCCTAGCAGAATTACTGGAATGCCATGGGAATGACCGGGGAGGGAATTTCCTATCAGAATTAATGGAATGCCTATGGGAGTGCTGTGGGGGTAAACATGTGAAAACCACCGCCTATCTTCCACAGACTAATGGGCTAGTGGTTAGATTTATTGGGACCCTGAAGGGGATGCGAAGGGTTTATGGGAACTCTCACCCTGATGATTGGGATGAGGAGTTCCTGCATCTGCCCCCTGCTCACAGAAAAGTAGCTCTGGAGTCCAGGGGCTTCTCGTCTTTTGAGCTGACATTCGAGGGGAGAGCTAAGAAACCCCTGGTGACTCAGGTAATGGCTTTGATCCAGTCTGGAAGGAACCCCAAAGTGGTCCATGTAAACCAGTTCATGCCACATTGGGATAGGGATGGACTGGGATTCAAGATCTCCCCTGCTGACAGCTTGGAAGGGAATGATGAGGCAACAGGCCTTTTAGTTAAAGGCTCGGGGGAAATGGAAATTGGGGCTCTCTCTCTGCCTGAGGAGATTTTGCCCCAAGATAAGGAGAAACTGAAAAGAACCTTGAAAGATTCTGGAGTAGTGTTCTCCCAACCTGTGGTAAAGGCACCTGACCCTAAGACACTCTTTCTAGAAAAGAATGACTGATTTTATTTACTTCTCTTTCTTTTGCGTTCGTGTGTATGGGAATGCACATGCTGGGAATGGTCTGCTTGTATTACAGGCTAACCCATGTGTCTTTTTATTCTGTAACGGGAGCTGTATGAAATATTGGTACGCTGGGGACTCGCATCTCTGGGAAGCTACGTGTCCCAGATTTAGAGGAAGGGTGGTGGTGGATGTGGCATAGTCCATGGTTGAAAAGGAGACCCATGCAATCTGGTGACTGAAGTAGGTACTAAATTTAGTACCCAAAGAGTAATACCCAATTTTTCAAATACCGTATTGGGTACTCAATGGGATATGTACATACCTGGAAACCTTCCAAATCGAGTACTTCTGGTACCATTTAAAAAAAAAGTGACTGGAAGTATGTTTCCGGGATGGCAGCACCATAAATAAGTGTTTTAAGAGGGAAAATTGGAGGGGGAGGGGGGAGGGAAAAAAATCCAGTTTTCCAGAACCAGAAGTTACCTAAAATTGTCATAACTTGATGGAAACCCAATAAATTGATGTTGACAGATGACATATTGACAAAAATGTTGATAAATCAGTACCAGAAGTTGACATTCTGTGATTGAAAGTCAATGTTTTGGAACATCGGGTACTCAATCGGGCTGAAATCAGGTACCTAATGGTATCCAATTGTTATTGGGTTGATTCAAGTATCAGAAACTCAATGGGTTACCCGTTTTTGCAGGTACCCTCTTTCAGTTCTGTCGCAGATGCTCTACAATACTATGTGGTGGGAAACTGCTTTACATTGGTGACAGATCATGCTCCCCTCCACTGGCTCCAGATGATGAAACACAACAATTCCGGACTGCTATGATGGTACCTGGCACTTCAACCCTACGTCTTTGATGTAGTCTATTGGTCAGATAAGCAGTATACCAACACCAGTTTTTCTCTTGGAAGGAGGATGACACCCTGGCATCCTGGGATCCCTGAGGCTTCATCCTGGTGGCTGGGGTGTGTGGTGTGGGGGACAGAGAAGCTGAGACCAATACTGGCAACAACAGGGGAAGCTGTCAAGCAACCCAGAAGGTGCAACACTGATGTCATCACCAAACATCTGGGAGAGCCCCAGGCGCCAGGCAACGGAGACACCAGGAGGCCACTGAGACCCTGGCATGGAATATAAGGAGGCCCTGCACAGTCTGGGAGGTGGGGGGTGGAGAGGAGGGAAGACAGAGATGGAGACGGAGACAGGGAAGAGTGGATGACACCGCTTCGAGCCATTCATGGTGTGCGTGACAGCCAGGGAGCACACCACTGGGAAAGGCAAACCCCGCAGCCAGTGCAGGGGGGACCTATCCTGGAGACTCCTGTATAATGGAGGGCATAGTGGGGCCCAGGAGAGGGCTACGCTAAGGGAGGGGCTCTGACCTCCCCCAGCCTGGACTTTGCAGATTAAACTCCACCAGCTGTGGCATGCCGGGGCATGCCATCCCTCCCTTCCTTTGGGCTGGTTGCAAGGGGGGAGGGGATTACCACATCCAGTGTGGCACTTCTTATGTTCTGATGCAAAATTTCCAAAAATGACAGAAAGAAAATATAACTGAACAACCAAAACAACCAAACTGAAAAATCAAAATGAAATACTTGATAAAATGGATATACGTATACCTGTTAGGTCACCGATAATAATTGGGTATTCAAAGGGCTACCTGAAAACATGAATAATAACCTTGGGTAATAAACCCACTACCTGTTTCAGCTCTACTGCAGAGAAAGGGTCACAAGATGGGTAGCAATGACAATTTAAAACTATGTCCTCTTTGTTCTTTTTGTTTGCAGTTACTTGTGACATATTCCTTTTCTTGTTGGCTTGTCCATTTTGTTCTCTGACCTTTGCTGATTTGTCTCTGTACAACTCATTTTAGAGAGAGAAATGATTCTGACTGAGCAACATAAACAGACAGTTCCAGGGGGTATAACCCGCAACTTACTAGAAGGTGAAGCGCAGGAAGGTGTGGAGGTTTGTGGAGGTCCCCATCCTTTCATGTTGTAGGCTGAGACTTGGACAAAGTACCTCTGGCCCTGAAGATGCATTGAAAAGGAAACATGTATTTATCATGATTAAAGCTAAAAGCTTTTCACTTTGCTTCCACAGAGCAGAGCACAAATACACTTCCCTAAGGGTGTAAAAATGGGAGAGGTGTGTATGCTGATACATGCACCAATCCTCCAGGTTTGGGGTGCTGGGAATTTTGACCACCCATGACCTCCATAGAAGAAGCACAGCTGCTACTGTGGCAGTTGCAGGGGTCAAAATAAGGAGGGGGCTGCCCCTGTGTCTCTCTCTCTCTGCTGGCATTTGAATTTCTCAGCTGCTAGACGGATGGGTGGAGCTGCTTCTGTTTATCTGGGGGCGTGGTGGTGCTTAAGGGAATGAGGCTTGGGGTGAGGGGTCAAGCTCCCCCTCCTCATCTTTCAACTGCTGTCACTCCCCTGATAAATCCATCCTTATAATAATGATTCATTTAAAAAACAAACACACTTGCAGCTAGATGCTCAAGCGAAGCTCAGCCATCACAAATGGGCTTGGACATTCAAAAAAGCTCTGTTCCCATTTGTTTCATGTGCCAAGTTTGTCTAAAATCTGAAAGACTATTTCCTGTCAGGCCCGGGCCTTGAACCCTCACCCCTGTGATAGTGGCTGGGCTTGCCGCACCATTGCCTCACTTTGCCTCTTACCAAGCCACTGCCCCCAAGGTTTCTCTGCACTAGATCAGTCACGCCCCACCTATCTGTCACTAGCCCTTGTCCTGCCTTCAAGCTTCCTGGTTGGCTGTCAGCCAGAATATAAGGCTTTTGCTCTGCTGTGATTCTCTCCTAAGGTCTGACACAATATCCAATGGAGTCAATGGAAAGACTCCCAGTGGATGCTGGATCAGGCCCCAGTGAATGCATCTATTACAAGTTCAGGAAAGGCACACAATTCCAGAACTTGGGGGAGGGGGGTTGTTACCAGAACTTGAGGGGCGGGGGTTGTTTTCTGCAAACACCGATGAAAGCTAAAGTCGATTGTATAATTGTTCATAAACAGCCAATGAAAAAGAGTTGCGAACATGGCTGAAGTGAGTCTCTTTAAAAACCCAGCAATTTTTCTTGAAGGATTTTGCCATCATTCAGCAGTCCTACTTCCTATAAAAACACATCTTTCCTTTTAAGTTCCTGCAATCAGTGACTTTGTTCCCAAATGAGGCAGAGAAGATAGAACTGTTATTTTAACCATCCGACATGGAGTCGGGATTGGATCTCTCAAGAGCCTTTGATCTGCACAAAGATTATCCTGTGATCCAGAGCACAGCGGCTTTCATTCCAATCTTTTCTGATCTCCCCACTAACATGACAACTTTCAAAACAGTTCATGCTGTCTGCCTATTCCTCTGTGACTTTCAGATTATGGATACCAGATATAATAGGCTTAATGACTGGCAGTTGTTGCCAGAGGAATGGCACTCTGTTATTATTGCTGAGGGGCCTGAATGCAAATGCAGAGCCCCCACTTTGTTTGGGGAGTTTAAGTTCTAAATGAATGATCTGGCATTTACCGTTGTGAGGCCCGTGATTGTGCACCTCAAAGACTGTAGATTATACATGATTATTTCACCAGTCAAAGGAGAAAAGTCTTCAGAGCAACTCCATTCCACTAGAAAATAAACACAAGGAGAAAACTTAATCAGATATCAATGTCCGGTAAAGAAATTGATGCATTTTATCACACTGGGATAAAACAGTCTCCTTTTCCTCCCCCAGTCTTCATAATAACTTCTTCATGTGGATGTAGCAACGCAATACAATATTTCACCATGTTATATTCAGCAATTGATTTTTGCGTGCCTGTGTGTCAATAACAAAAAAAAAAAGGGACTTGAAAGCTTTTCATAAAAGCATGTTTGAAATATGCTCTGGCATGCAAGTTACAACCAGGGAACATTTGCTCTCATTTAAGCAATTTCCTTTAGTAGAGGGAGAGAGACATTTTGGGGAAGGTTTCAGCATGCAAGCACAACTAAGCAAGTCAACAAACCAGACTACAAATATAGGTTCTTATCCTTCAGCTGAACCCATTCCTGCTGGCTCATGGGCTTGCATGGAGAGCCCACTGGGGATAATGAAGCTCCGGTGAGCTGGTCTTATCAGGTGAATGTTAATTTGAGGTATTTGCCTCTGGTGGTTTAAAGGCCTGGCAACAGAAAGGAGGTTTGGGGATCTGATGAGAGTGGTGGTTTGATTCTCTGTAGCAGATACAGCATGGAGTGTGAAGTTCTGTGCATCCAGCCACACTCCAAAGCAGACTGTGGTCATCTGAATTCAGACCTGGGTCTCTGCAGAGATGGCATGATGGTTCCAGGTAGAGCTGAAACAGGTACCCGCAGATGGGTATTCCCATTGAAATTGTGGTACCTGAATCATTTTGGATTAATTGGGTTTAGTGCCCCACAAGTTACCCTAATTACTGAATTACCATTACTGAATTGATGTTACTGATTACTGGGTTTCCATTACTGAATTACTATTTTGCGCCATTTTGCCGATTACCAATTTATCATTTTTCTGTTCATTTCTATTAATCTATTATCAGTTGTTCTATAGTGGGAATTTAAAAAATCATGAGTGGAGTGGAACGAGTACATAGAGAGCGGTTATTTACCCTCTCAAATAGTACTAGAACTAGGGACATTTCAAGAAACTAATTAGCAGCAGATTTAAAACAAATAAAGAGGAATTTTTTCACTCAGTGCACCATTAAGTTGTGGAATTTGTTGCCAGCAGATGTGCTCAAGGCCAGTATTATAGCTGGGTTTTAAAAAAAGATTGGATAAGTTCTAGGAGGATAGGTTCATTAACAACTATTAGCCAAGTGGTTGGGGGATGTAACCTCTCTCAGGAACTGGGAGTGAAAAACAGGGAATGGATTGCCCCATTATGACCTGGTGGGTGCTTTTCTCAAGCGACTGAGACAGGCCACTGTTGGAGACAGGATGCTGGGCTTGATGACCATTGGTCTGACCCAGTATATTGAAAAGCATGTGCCAGATTCTTTCTTCAAGCACACCAAAATAAGTTTAGAACAATTAATTGATTTCAATGGAGTAATTCTAATTTTTCATCAGTGTAAATAAGGTGAATTTGCCTCTAACCTTCTCCTTTTAGATCCAATATATCCCCCCCTGCTATTGTTTTCTGATATTTAATTGTTAGTGACTCTGAAGCTCTATATAAAGCATATTTTTAAGACAAAACTCTAAATAAAAACGTATTTCATTGTAGGACATGAAGTTGTTGTGCACCTCACTGGTAAAGTGCATGTTGATATTGAGAGAAGGAAATAGGTTGTATTCACACGAGCCTTTTCTTCTGCCTCTTCAATTTCTTGCAGGTGATTATAATTGGGAGTTTTAACTGTTCTCATATTCCTCTCCCCTAATTTATGTTCTTATGACATGAAAATGTAACAGTAAATTGGAATGGGTCAGTAAAATTGTAAAATGGAAAATCAGTAACTCAGTAATGGTATTCTGTGTAGTTGGGTGCCAGTATCAGTATTCAGGTACTGATCAGGTATCTGATAGGCTACCCAAAATTTTACATATTTGCAAACCATTTCAGTTCTAGTGTCAGGACTTTCATTTTGAAAGCCAATAGGCACTGTGGAGTGCACAGTCCAGGCTGTGGCATCTATGCAGGATGATATTAACTTAGGGGATTTAGAGTTGCTTAAGACTGAGGAAGGGATAAAAATTTAGGGCTTCAAATTTTTGTGACTTGCTTTGCTGACTAGAATGTAGCTTCTTCATTGTAAACACATGCCAGATCCTATTAAGCCACTCCTCCATAGATAGCTCCTCAGCCCCCTTCCAGTGTCTAGCAATAGAAGGGCAATGAGAACAATGAGTTGTGATGCGTTAAGATGTATGATAACTGACTCATGGTAGAATTGTACTGGTGAGATGTGATGGACTGAGACCAATGTTTATTGTTCCTTTTATATGGTTGTATATTGAAATATTTCTAAAACCAATAAAGTGTTACAAAAAATAAAAAATAAACAAAAATTAAGGGACTTCAGGTGGAATTCGCTGGAGAACAGATAAATAACAATTCCAGGGTGCCTGATACAGTCCCCTATAATGTGCACAGTAGAAGAATAAAAAGAATACACATAAATGTCTATATGTAAATGCTAGAAGTCTAAAAAGTAAGATGGGAGAATTAGAGTGTATGGTGCTAAATGAAGATCTAGATATTATAGGCATCACAGAGACCAGGTGGAACGAGGATAACCAATGGGACACTGTAATACCAGGGTACAAAATATATTGGAATGACAGAGTAGATAGAGTTGTTGGTGGGGTTGCTCTATATGTAAAAGACAACATTGAGTCAAGTACAATTAAAATGTTAAAGGATGCAAACTGTTCCCTAGATCTCTATGGATAGGAATTCCAGGTATAAAGGGGAAGAGTATCTCAGTAGGGCTATACTATCGTCCCCCTGACCAGGATGGAGAGACTGATAAAGCAATGCTAAAAGAGATTAGACAGGCTACTAAAGTCAGCAACATAATAATAATAATAATAATAATGGGTGACTTCAATTACCCTAATATTGGTTGGGTGAACATTTCCTTGGGGTGGGACGAAGAGGTCAAATTTCTGGATGCTGTAAATGACTGCTTCCTAGAACACCTGGTTCTGGAACCAACGAGAGGAGGAGCTATTCTAGATCTAGTCTGAGTGGCACGCAGGACCTGGTGCAAGGCAGCTAGGCAATAGGGATCATAATATGATCACATTTGACATAATTTCTGGAGTGAGAAAGAAAAACAAAAGTACTGCAGTAGCATTTAACTTTAAAAACAGAGACTATGACAAAATGAGGAAACTAGTTAAAAAGAAACTAAAAAGCACAGTTGCAAGGGCTACAAGTTTGCAAGAGGCGTGGAGGCTGTTTAAAAGCACCCTTCTGGAAGCCCAGACTAAAGGCATCCTGCAAAGTTAAAAAAGGAAGCAGGAAGATCAAAAGTCTTCCACTGTGGCTAAATGGGGAGGTGAAGGAGGCTATTAGAGCCAAAAAGGCATCCTTTAAGAAATTGAAGGCTAGTTCCAATGAAAATAATACAAAAGAGCATAAACACTGGCAATGTAAATGTAAAGTGTTAATAAGGCAGGCCAAGAGAGATTTTGAAAGGAGGCTTGCTAAAGAGGCAAAAACAAGCAACAAAAACTTTTTCAAATACATCAGAAGCAAGAAGCCTGCTAGGGAGTCAGTTAGGCCATTAGATGACAAGGGAGTAAAAGGGGTGTTCAGGGGGGGATAAGGACATTGCAGAGAAGCTGAATGAGTTCTTTGCATTGGTCTTCACTGCAGAGGATTTTGAGTAGGTACCCATGCTGGATCCTTGCTTTGTGGGCGAGGAATTGGAAGAGCTGTTACAAATCAATGTGATGTTGGAGATTGTTCTAGGGCAAATTGACAAAATGAATACTATTACTAACAAGTCACCAGGGCCAGATGGCATTCACCCCAGAGTTCTAAAGGAACTCAAATATGAAATCGCAGACCTACTGTTAGTAATTTGTAAACTGTCACTAAAATCTGCCACTGTACCTGAGGACTGGAGGGTGGCAAATGTTATTTAAAAAGGGATCCAGAGGCGATCCTGGAAATTACAGACCAGTAAGCTTGATGTCTGTGCCAGGCAAAATGGTGGAAACCATCATTAAGGACAGAATTACAGGGCATGTTGACAAACATGGCTTAATGGGGAAGAGTCAACACAGATTTAGTAAAGGTAAGTCGTGCCTCACTAACCTGTTGGAATTCTTTGAGGGTGTTACTAAGCATGTGGACAAGGGAAACCCAGTAGATATAGGGTATTTTCAATTGGCCCCGTCACGGAAACAAACCTATGATTCCCACCGGGGCCACCGCATCACGGGCGAACAGATGTGGTGGCGTCTCATGGCCGCATGCCCCTGCCCCCCCACGCTCCTCCACCGCCCGCCCTCTGGAGAGATGGGTGGGCGCCACGGCCAATGCGGCCGCAGCGCCTGCCCGAATTGATCACAGCCCAGAATCCCGGTGGGGATTCTGGGCCGTGGCTGCTGTCCAGATGTGACGGCTCTGTTCATCATGGTGGGGAATCACAGTCACCACGCGATTGGCTGAACCCGCGGGGCCGGCGCTGATCGCGTGGTGAATGTGATTCCCCACCGTGATTGACCATGGCCAACATCTGGGGGGGAACATCCGTTCCCCCCATCAGGCGTTACAGGATCACTTTCACCATGTGCAGATTCACTATGGTTGACTGTGATCTCGTAACGTCTGAAAATACCCATAGTGTACCTGGATTTCCAGAAAGCATTTGATAAGGTCCCTCATGAGAGACTCTTGAGAAAATTAAGAAGTTGTGGAATAGGAGGTAGTCTCTTACTATGGATCAGAAACTGGTTGAAAGACAGAAAGCAAAGGGTTGGACTAAATGGTCAGTTTTCACAATGGAGAGATGTAAAAAGGGGTGTGCCTCAGGGATCTGTATTGGGACAGGTGCTGTTTAATGTATTCATTAATGATTTGGAAAAGGGTGTTAAGAGTTAGGTGATCAAATCTACAAACGACACCAAGTTATTCAAGGTAGTTAAAACATGAGCAGATTGTGAGGAACTGCAACAGGAACTTACGACACTGGGTGCCTGGGCATCTAAATGGTAAATGAGATTTAATGTGGACAAGTGCAAAGTGATGCACGTAGGGAAAAATAATCCAAACCATGCATACATGATGCTGGGTACTAAGCTAGGAGTTACCACTCAGGAAAAGGATCTGGGGGTGGTTGTGGAAAATATAATGAAATCGACAGCGCAGTGTGCAGCAGCAGTCAAAAAAGCAAACAGAATGTTAGGAATTATTCGGAAGGGGATAGAGAATAAAACTGAGGAGGTCACAATGCCTCTATACAAATCAATGGTGCGACTGCACCTTGAATATTGTGTGCAGTTCTGGTTGCCCCATCTCAAAAAAGACATAGCTGAACTAGAAAAGGAACAGAGAAGGGCAACAAAAATGATCAACGGCATGGAAGGGCTCCCATACGAGGAGAGGCTTGGGAGGTTGGAGCTCTTCAATTTGGAGAAGAGACGACTGAGAGGAGATATGATAGAGGTCTGTAAAATCATGAGTGGTGTGGAACTAATAAACAAGGAGCAATTATTTACCCTCTTAGCTAGTACTAGAAGTAGGGGAAACTCCATAAAACTCATGGATGGCATGTTTAAAACAAATAAAAGAAAATTCACTCCACGTATAATTGGGTTGTGGAATCTACTGCCAGAGGCTGTTAGAGGTGTGCACCATAGGTCCATGTCATTTTTGGTTTCGTTTTTCATTTTCTTTCTTTAAATCTGTCATTTTCCTTTTCATAAACATCGAATTGTTGTTTTTGTTTTTGCTTTTGTTTTTGTTTTCCATTGGTTTCAATGGAAACGTGTCTTCAGCTGTAACGTTTTTGTTTTTCTTTATATTTGGATGAAACATGGCATGATTATACTTCCAATGGAAGGCATTAAGTGAACCAAATTAAAAAAGGATTGAATAAAGTAATCAGATGTTAGAAGCAATTGAATTATATTATTTTGCAAAAATCTTCATATACATTCTTAGCTGTAACTTCTTTGCTTCACATTTAATGTAGATGAAACTTTGCAGGTTTATGCCACTTCTAATATTTACTATCTCTGCCAACTTTCAGAAGGATGATAAAGGATTCTGGTGGTATAAGCAATTAACTTATAAATGTATGTCTGACTGTAACATCTTTGTAGTCAAACCAGTGTACATGAAATTTGGCAGGGCTGTATCTCACACTTTCAGAATAATCTCTGCCAAATATCTGCAAGATTTGATAAAGGGTCCCAATTTTATAAGCCTTCACAGCATATGCAGAGAAAGAGCCTATGCCAGGGATTCTCTTACATGTCACTGTGGTATAAGATCGGTTTGTGATGCCAACTGGCCAGCAGAAATCTCAACCAAATATCCTCATTCTGTGCTGTGTGACCATCCCAACCTCTCTCCCCCACTTCTTATTGGGAAGTCAGAAGCATCTGTTTAGGAAAGAGCCAATAGAGATTATCGTATGTCCTCTATCACAGTGCTGCAGGATGTGATTCTGATGATAATTGGCCAGCTTGGATGTGTAAACTATGTCTGCTGATTTCTGTGATGCTATCCCCAAAGTCCCAGTTATGTCCCTTCTATGCCTGCCTGAGGGCCTCCTGCTCCTACGGCCGCCTTGAAGCCACTACTGATTGGTCCTATAAAGCTGGAAGCATGCAATAATTGTCCAGTGAATGTGTCTTTCAATCTTTTGGGTTGCTCCACATCCTCCCTCCTGCAGTCTCTCTCCCCCTGCCATGCCAGGTGCCTGCCTCTGACTGGCACTGCATGTGCTTCTATTTATCTGAATAATGGTCTTCAAGGGGACAACCTCAATTGCTTATAAAATTGTGTCCCTTTATCAAATTGTCCTGTAGTTTGGCAGAGATGACAGGGAAGGTATGTGATACATTCCTGCCAAATGACTTGTAAACAGAACGGAATATAAAATGTTACAGCTAAAATGTATTTTCAGGTTAATGTCTTATACCATCAGTACCCTTTATACAATCTTTCTAAGAATTGGCAGGTGTATTAAGCTTGTAGAGGGACATAATATTGACAGGATACATTTAAATTGGATGGAACATAAAGAAGTTGTAGTCATGAATGTGTATGGAGCTTTTCTTATAATCACAACATTCAATTGCTTCTACAATTGGATTCCTTAATGTAATCATTTCAAACATTGGAACACATAGTGCCCTCTATTGGGGGTACATTCTCCCCAAGTGTCATCAGAATTGAATACGAATTAAAAATGTTATATCTGGAAATACGTTTTTCAGTTTTTTCCCTTTATTTCAAAAACAAAAATTCATTTTTATTTCTATTTTCATTATTATTATTTGTCATATTCATTATTGCAATAAAGGTAATGAAAATGACAATTTTCATTATCGTTATTGTAATAACGAAAATGACATGACACCCCTAGAGGCTGTGGTAAGGGACAGTACTATAGCTGAGTTTAAAAGTGGTTTGGACAAGTTTCTGGAAGATAGGTTCATTAGCAGCTATTAGTCATATAGGATCAGGGAACAGGATGGGAGCTGGGGTAAAACAGCAGGGAATGGATGCCCCATTGTGACCTGTTGGGTGCTTCTCCCAAGTCGCTGTGATTAGCCACTGTAGGAGACAGGATGCTGGGTTGCATGAACCATTGGTCTGACACAGTATGGCCCTTCTTATGTTCTTATGTTAACTCGTGGTCCTGGTTTCTTAGATCTACTTGCTGACTTCACTCATGACTGTGGTTTGGACTGAGTTGTTCCCCTCCAGACTCCCTGTGCTGGTGTGGCCAGGCTGCTAGCCTCCAACCTTGTTCACAACTGGTTGTGATGGTGTAACAGGGAGGTGCTGGGTGCCCCTGTTCCAAGCGGCCAGCGAGGGCTGGCCTTTTAAATGAGCATGGCCAGCGGTGGCTCTCCAGGCAGCGCAGGGTTTAAATCCATCACCTGCAATTGACTAGCGGCAGCTGAGGCCACTGAGATGAGCTGGGCCTGAACCCAGAAGTGGGTTAGTGTGGCAGCAGGAGCTACAGATGCAGAGCTGGTGGAGAGGCTCTAGCAGAAGACAGGCAGCTGGCAGAGAAGCCGGAGAAGGAACCCTGGAAGGCTGAGATGGCCAGGACTGAACTGAGATTGTGAGTAGTGGATGAGCTGCATCAACGAAGGTTGTGTTGCCATTAGAGTGGATCAGAGTGCAGGGAGTCCACACCTGTGGCCTGCTTAGGGGCAAGGACTATTGATTTGGATTTGTTTGCCCGGAAGGGCTAGAGAGTATGCGGGGACACCCGCTAGACCTCTTGGAGGAGGGAATCTGAGAAGAGAGCGAGAAGAGCCTGAAGAGTAAAATAAAGGGACTGTATTGATTGACAGCTGAGGCTGTGTGGGAAGTCTGGAAAGGGACTCAGAGCCCTGCATGGCTCAGTGGGGTGGATCGAAAAGTGAGAGTTCTGCGAGGCTCAGTATTGAGGTGGTGTCCTAAATAAAGGGTTTGATGAAAAGAACTTAAAATTTGGTCCCCACATGAGAGTTCTGGGGAGCTGGGTCACCCCGAAATAGGTCCTGGAAATAGTGGGATTAACACTCAACCATCACATTTGGTGGAGAATGCAGGCACACCTTGCTGGTTGCCATACCAGTTTCCCCAAAGGTGGTAAGGTCCTGGAGCAGGGGTACTGAAGAGGATTGCACCCAGAGGGAGGATTTTGCCTGACAGCAGAGAGTGCACTGAGCTCGCCCAGGACTGTGACTGGCCAGAGGCTTGGTGCCTGGCACATGGACTGTGAGAAGAATAAACTGTGTTGATGTGAAGTCCTTGAGTGACATTACACTTTGGGCCTGATCCTGCATACACTATCCATGGTCAAGTGGGGCCCTGCTACAGATGGTTCATCCGCTCCACTGCCCTCCCAGCTTCTTTCTTTCTTTCTTTCTTTCTTTCTTTCTTTCTTTCTTTCTCAACGAGGCTCTCACTGGGTTCTTGTGAAATAGGGAACACTGTAACAGAAACAACTTTATGGACACTCTGTACCATTCAGACGATGCATGGCACTTTTGGTGGGTACAATGTTAGGTTGCTGTCCCTCAGCCTTTTGCTTCCTTATTCACAGATCTCTATCTTCCTTCCCCCTGGCAGCCTTCAAACCTGGAGGTTTTCTGCATTCAAACTGGTTCACATTGGGTAATTTCAGACGTTACCGGCCTCCCTTTTACAACAGTGAACCACCTGTGGTGGAGGAGATCATGTAATGTCTGAAGGGGTTCTCGCCAGATGTTCACCACAGTGAACATCCGTCAGGAATCCAATTAACTACCATTCCAGAGGGGAGGTCAGCCTCACCTCCAGAATGGTGGTTACCTGGACCATGGTCCGGAATTGGTGGCCGGTAACGTCTGTTACCGCCGCTGAGGTCAGAGCATGGTCCCGGTCACGAACCGAGATCGGGTGCAGTGGCTGGATTGTCCACTGAGCCCACCCATCTCCAGGAGGGAAGGCGGCTGGGGGAGTGTGGGGGGGGGGCCAGGCTGTGCGGCTGCACATTGCACCGTGCGCCCCCTCCCCGAGCAGAAACAGGCTGGCACGTCTGTTGACTGGCCAGCCTGATTCCGGAGGGGGATGAAGAATTGACTATGCGCTGTGTCAGGAAGGGAGACCGGCATGTCTGAAATTACCCATTGTTCTCCTACTGGTAATTCCATTTCTTGAGCTGATTGGTTCATCTTCTCTGATCCTTATAGTTCCAGCTGTCTGGAGACAAGCTCAGTGGTGTACATCAAACTGGTTCATCGCTGGCCTGTATATAAGCCCAGTCTGAAGCCACAGGTAGCTGAGCAGATTATCTGTTTTCCCAGTCCTGTTCTTCTTGGGACTTGCTGTGCGGGATGCTGGTTGCTTGACCTGTTCATGACCCTGATTTGCACCCCTGTTGAACTGGCTCTGTTCCAGACCTTTGTTAGCACATGCTCTGTTTTGGCTTTCAAAATATGCCCTTTCTGTATGTCTGCTTTGTCCTGTCTGTTGCCAATCCTTCTGTCTGCCTCCCTGCACAAATCCTCCAGCATGCTAGCTTGGTTACCCTGGTCTGTACATTGGTTCCCAGGTTGCCCTTTATATATCCTGGACCAGATCCAACCTGGACGCTGTGAGCCAAGTTAGATTGTGTTAAAGGTTACCAGGTGTAGTGAAGCATGGTACCATACTCCCTTCCACCAGGCTGTATCAGAGCACTGCACGGTGCAGAGCTCACCTCCATCTTTTACATTCCTGTGACTGGCAGAGGAGCAGTCAGACTCTGCTCTGCATGTGGGGTCTTGGGGTCATGCTGCAGAACCATGGCCTGTTCTCTAAATGATTGAGGTCTTTGTAAATATCAGGCTTTGTTGCCACAGTCTTTAATATCCACCATGCTGCAAGAAGCAATATACACCGCAAAAGTAATCAAATAGCACTGGGCTGACATCTCCTTTATGGCAGGGCAGGGGCACTGGGGAACCTTTTCCCTCCTGTGAGTCACTCTGAAAAATGAGTGCAAACTCCATGGGCTGCATAGGAGTTGGGGATGAGGTGTTTAATGGCTGTGCTCAGGATGAGAGAAGGAAGGGGACAGTCTAGATCACTGGTCTGTGCTCTGGATTCATCCCACATCCTTGAGTGTCTGCCCTCATCCCTGCTCCTTTCCCCTAAGCTTACACTTTCAGTCCTCAAGGAGAAGAACTGGATTCATAGGTCAGATCCAGGAATTTAAATGGGGACAAGTAAAAAAAAGTGGCTTCTTGTTGGATCTGGCCTGCAGGCTGGATGCTCCCCACTTCTGCTTTACAGCTTAAGGGTTCAACTCTGGCGACTTAGTCACTTGTGTCATATTACTCAAATGTGTCAACTGTTTCCAGTTGCTTCTGTGGAGTATTCGTGAGACCTGAATAGCCAATCCTGCCCATTTGAAAATCATAAGGTTTTTAAAATAGTGTATTTTGGGTTCCTGAGATTTTTTTATAGTGTAACACCAACATGCCTATGGGCCAAAATCCAAGGAAATCTAACTTCACACAGGCTGACAGCATTGTGAGCATCCAGGTTTTCAGAATGAGCTCCATTACACACACTCCCCCTCACCTTTTCTTGCCAAAATGAATAGGAACACTTAAAAAGTAACAGACAATAGCTCATTTCTAAAAATGAGCAGAATCATGTGGGGGATGGATGACTGCTGACAAGAAAATAACCTATTTTTCTTAAATTAGACTCTAGTAATGTCAAAATACTACAGCTCCAGTTAAAGGCCAGTCACTACTGGAGACACACGCATTTGGGATTTATTAGTCGTACACTTCAAAATACATCAGACTCAAAGTTGTGGATGTTTATTTCAAGAAAAACCCAATGCTCTCTTTGAAAGGTATAGGTCAGATTCTTTCTTCAGGCACACCAAAAAAAGTATAGGCGCACACAAAAAAAGTGTAGGATAATTCATTGATTTCAGTGGCGTAATTCTGAATTTTCAGCAGTGTAAATAAGGCGAATTTGCTCCTAAACCTTCTCCTTTTACAGTAGATCCAATACATCGACCTCCCCAGCTATTGTCCCCCCAGCTAAGTTAAGGCAGAGCTAACGTTCTTCACTGAGAGACCCATTGAGTTCAATGGGAGTCCCAGGGGCAATTTCCTCTGGGTTGTAACCCACTGTTGATGGGGTTTTCTCATTGATTTGCCATGTATAGTTAATGTGGTTTGATTAGAAGGGTCAGGAAATGCTCAAAGTACATGCCACTGTTCACACATTGTGCAATGGATAGGTATAAGATGTTAATTATAATTTTAAAGGACTGTCTGTATGCTTTAACTTATACTTATGTCATGCACTCTTCCATACCTATTTGATACTCTTGCTTAGGCAGCAAAAGATCCTGGGTTCAAATCTCCTGTAGTGTTGCTGTCATTGAGTGGGAGAGAAAAAGACTGTACCTTTAGGGAAATAATTTTTTTTCTGTTGCTGGCCATGGAAGGTTCACATCCAGTCTTGGCCATGGGGCCCTGAACTTGAAATTCAAGCAACCTCTGCATTCGCAGAGTGGTGCAGCATTGTGCCATGACCGTAACCCAGAGGTCAATGGATAAAACCATTCTCGGCTAGATGGCTTCTTTTAGAGCAGCGTGTTGCAAGGGCATGTTTGTCTACAGGTGTGATCACTGCTTGAGGGGCAAGAGGTCCTGGTTTCAAATCTTCTGCAGTGCTGCTGTTGAGTGACAAGAAAAAAGGCTGTGTGACATGGCTTGTGAGAACCATATCAACGTCCATGATATGAGTACGGTATACTGCTATTGAGAGAGAAGAAAAAAGCCTGTGGGATGGGGTTGGTAAGAACAGCATCAATAGAATGCGCATAATATCCAAGTTCCCACTATGCTCCATATACTGCCATTGAAGGCGAAAGAGAAGGGCTGTGTGTCGAATAAGAAAGAAAAAGGCTGTGTGACTGGGCTTGTGAGGAAAAACATCTATAGAACGCACATAATATCAGAGTTCCCGATATGCTCTGTATATTGCCATTAGGGTAAATGAAAAGGGCTGTGTGATGGGCCTTGTGAGAACAACATCGATAGCATGTTTATTTATTTCATCAATTTATTTCATCAATTTCTATCCTCCCCCTCCTGAAAACAGCTCGGGGCGGCTAACGATTTCAAACATAAAAATACAATCATATAAAATTTTAAAAAACAATCATAGTAATATCAATCAATCAATGTTTATTGGCGTGGCACAAGGCCATTGCCTAAAGATCAACATACCACATATAATACACCCTGGGAACCCGGGGGAAAAATTTGTTCAATACATTATAGTATCGGTAATTAAAATAAGGTAGCAACAGGCGAACGGTCATTTGACTGGGGGGGCTCCACCAAGCCAGCCAACCGGTATAGAGACAACCTGCACTGCACTGATATATTAAAAGGTACTAAAATTAATACAACAAATTAGGCTAAAATGGAACTTACCAATGATACAAGACCAACATTTTAAACACTCAAACAGGTGTGAGTATTGAACATGCCAATTATATTAATGGTCTCTAGGGATGGGCGAATGCGGTTCGGAAGTTCGGTGTTTGGCCCGAACTCAGCCTGTTCGGACTACCGAATGCGAACACGAACATGAACACGAACATACCAAACAGAACCGAACACAGAACGGCGAAATGGCCGAACATACCGAACTGAACTGAACACCAAACGGCGAAATGGCCGAACAGTTCGGTCAGTTCAGATCACGTTCGGTTGTGTTCGGGTGGCTAAAACATGGTCCACTGTCATAGTCCCCTACCTCCAAGATACCGGCCAAGCCCCCACAGCATGTTATCACACACAACACTGAACTCCTTGGGGGTGATAGCAGGAGAGCTGCTCCTTGTTTCCTCACAAACCACCACCAATTTCTCTTTGGAAGGTAGTGGCATCTCTTGTTATTCTTCTGCTTTCTTTATCCTGGGTTTTGTACTTGTTTTCACCACAAGACTCTTTGTGAGGTTGGAACCCAGGCCGAAGGCTGCTGGATCCTCTGACAACTTCTTATAAATCTCTCCAGCCAGGAGGCACCTGTCCCTGCCCATCCCCCTTACCCCTGTCCCCTCATCATTCTTAGCCTGGAACTCAATGCTCTTGGACGTTAGGGTGCTGATGGCTCCCATGCATGGGGACATCAATAAAGTATGTCACGCAATAAAGTATGTCACTGCAATGCCTGCAGATTAGCAAAGCCATACAAATGGGTGAAAATCAGGGGTTAGGGGGATTGGCAACGTGACATTATACCCATATGTTTGTGTCTGTCACATTTATGTAGTATGTGGGTTTTATTTACGTTGGTGACTACTAGGTGTGGGTGGGGAGTTTTACTAGCTTCAATGCCTCCCCTCATTCTCTAGAACTCCTCGCATATGCTGTCATTCTGCTCGCGGAGATTCCCCGCCCCCCCCAGGTCTTGGCCTATATGCTATTCGTGACAAGGGTTCTGTACCCTGGGTTGCCGCAAAGCTCAAAGCCAGCCTGCCTCAGCCTGCCTTCCTGCCTCTCATGCCAAGGTGCCTTTCTGCCCGCCCAGGTTGCTGCCGAGAGAGAGAGAGAGAGAGAGAGAGAGAGAGAGAGAGAGAAATAAGAGTGAGAGAGAGAGAGAAAGTCCAACCACTGCTTGAAGGAGAGACAGACACGATCCCACCCATGCTGTTGTCTGTCACCTGCACCATATGGCCAGAGAGAGAGAGAGATAGGCTCCCTGCTGGAATGAGAGATGTGGGTGAAGGTGGAGAGGTGCATCCAGATCATGCTGGAGAAAAACAGCAAGAGATCTCACCTGTGGTCATCCTCAATGCACACATGGAACGAACAGCAAACATACATGAATGGGATGGTGATAACACACAACATATTATATGTGCCTGCCCGTGTGCCTCTTTGTACCTGCTGCTACTACCTGTCACATGATTTATCAATCATTGAATGAAGTCTGCCCAAACGGCAAGCACTAATTCCAGGGACATCATTCAACACCCATAGGCTGTCATTCCACTGTACCAGAGTCAGTCATGCACGCCCATCACAGGAACCATCAGGAGATTATGGGACCATCAGTCCGGTCACTGGGGGCTGTATTCCATTCCACTGCATCCAGAAGGCAGAGGCCTGTTGCCCACACGCCAGCCTGCCCCACCACCAACAGCCTACTCCTCCACACCCAACCGTGGATGCCCACTGAAGCTGCTGGATGATATAAAAAAAGCCTCCTACCACCCGCTACCGCCACCTGCTCCCCACTGCCAAGGAGCCAGTTTCACTTTGTCTCTGTCACACCCACCCACACAAACACAAGCCCTGCACCTCCTAGGGTGCCGTCTGCAAGTTGAGACCCTGCGGCTGGCACATCTTTGGGTTAATAACTACGCTACATGGGGTGGCAGGTGCTGTGTGATGGTAGGGATCAACAAGCTGTATGAGAATATGCCACCTGCCAGCCTGAACTTCTGCACAGGGGGATAAAATATTTGAAAGTTCAAACAAAGCTCGAAACAATAACAACAAGTAACTTTTATTAACAACACAACAAGAAGTTCACAAACATTAACAACAACAATATAAACAGTAAACCAAACATTTTTAAATGGAAAGGAAACTTAACCACTAAACTTTAAACTCAATCTTTGGGCCTGCCCCCCGGAACTTGGGGGAAAGGCATCAGTGGTGCAGGGGACCTAGGGGCCGCGGGTGCAACTGCCGGCATTTCATAGCCGTGTTCTACGGCATATTCGACGGCCCCTACCAAGGCCGCCCGCCAGTTGCAGACCGACTGGCGGAATAGCTCCAGGTCTGCCCTCTCGGTGGAGACATACTTGGATACGTACTCCGAGTATGCCTCCACCTTCTTCTCCCTGACCTCTAGCGCCTGAAACTGTACCACCAGTCGGTCCTCAATTTGTTGCAGGCGGTGCACAAAGTCCTGGTTGGTCCCCTGCACCTCACCTCTAAAGGCCCTTGCTGCTGCAGACTCCAGCCTCGTCTCGGTGGGCTCCACATCTGAGCTGGAGGAGGTGGAAGGACTTTGCACATGGTGCCTCTTCTGCTTTGCCTTCCCCCCCTCCTCCGCTGCTCCACGGCCATGCTGCCGCCAGTCTCCTGGGCCCGAGACACCTTCTGGCCGTGGGCCTTCTCAAGATGCAAAAGCAGCCCGGATGTGGTGCCCTCCCTCTGTCGCCGCAATTTTTTCTTGCAGATCTAAAAAGCATAAAAACAAATATAGGGATATAAGAAGTGCCATACTGTGTCAGACCAATGGTCTGTGTGAAGCCCTGCCTGTACTATGTCTCCACAAGTGGGTGGGAACCAATCTCTCTCTTGCAGCCACCATGCCTTACATTGCATATGGCGAACCCCTCCTCCTTCTCATAAAATTTCCAGACATTGGACCTGGTGGTCCGTCCAATGTCTGGATTTTGGCTCCGACGCCGACGGCTTCGGGTCCTGCGCTGCCTGGCATCAGTGCTGCTGGGGCCAGCAGCATTGGAATCCTCTCTGAAACAGGAACACATAGACAACACGTGTTTGGGTGGTGGTGCTGCTCGCGTCTGATCCCCCCACACACACACAGTACAGTACCCTCCCCCTCTCTCTGCACCATACAGAGAGTGCTAGGGGATGCTATGCGCCAGCCCTCCCCGGGGTGCACTGCAAAGGGGTCAGGGGATGCAACAGACTGCAACTAGAAAGCCCCTGCCTGGCACATTCAAATCCCGCCCTGATTTTTGGGGTTGCCTAGGGAAGGGGATGGCAAGTGGAGAGTGGAGACCCTTGCTGGCCTGGCACGTGCTTGGGTGGGGGTGCTCTGGCTGCTGCCGCTCACACACTACAGTACCCCACCCCTCTCTGTGCCTATGGAATAAAAATTTTTTTTTACAAACCTGCCAGCACCTCCAGAGGCCACCACTTCCTCCACTTGCTCCTCCTCTGAGGAGCCGGGCACCACCACCTGAGGTGTAGGGGCAGCAACCTCTTCCTCCTCTTCCGCATTCTCCACAGGCAGGTTGGCCCTCAGCCGGGGAAGCATCACTGCCGCCTTCTTCATTATTATTATTATTTTTTAAAACACAAATCACACACGCACACAGTCCAACAGCACCCCACACACACTAACACTCACCAACCACAACACAACAGCACACCCAAACACCGAAACCAAACAGACAGTCAGACACCCAGCCAAACACACACCCACTTGCCATGCAGCTCGCACGCACACGAATTTCCTGTTTCTGGCACGATCATGCTCTCGCGTTAGTTCACCGAACGTGACCGAACCGAACATGACAGAACACGAACCCGGTGAGCGAACCAAACTGGTGAACCGAATGTGCAGACCGAACAGAACCGAATGGAATGGCTGAACCTGAACCCGGCGAACTAACCGAACTGCTGAACTGAACGGATGAACCGAACACAGCCGAACCGAATGGCCGAACCGAATGGATGAACCAAACACAGCCGAACCGAATGGCCAAACCGAACAGACGAACCGAACGCAGCCGAACCAAACAGCCGAACCTGAACCGCGATCTGTTCGCCCATCCCTAATGGTCTCCAACACAAAATGCCGGCTGAAGCAATAACTACACATCTAGTCTAGCCACCACAAAGCACAATGAGGACAGGGGGCTACTTGTCATGAGATGGTAAATAAAGCTGGGATGCACTAAAATTGCCAATGAGGCATAGACCTCCCACTATAGTGCATAATCCAAGCCAGCACAATACCACTGAAAGCAATGTCCCAAATCCCCTCGGCTTCAGGCTTACATAAGGTGACATGTGTACCAGAACAAAGCCAAAGGGAATACATGAGAAGGGCTAAAAACTGACCCTTGAGCCCAGGGTCCCAGGCAGGTCAAGAGAGCTATGTCCTCAAACACAGTGCTCTGTCTCAGGGAGATGGAGGAGGGCTACCTGAGGTAGGCCTAGAAGCCAAAAAATTCCTCCTGTAACGGGAAACCTGTGAAATATAGGATGCCATGCTTTGGATAACGTGTGGCTGGTTGCTGTCCAATAGCAAGGACAGCAAGGCATCGTCTGACCTGCCAGGATGTTCCATCAGGAAGAGCATCAAGTACCTTTCCCTTAAAGGGTCATAGAGGTGACAATAAAGGAAAATGTGGGCAACTGTTTCAACAGCGTTATGGTCAAATGGGCACAAGCTTTCAGAGAAGGGAACACCCTGGATATGTCCATCCAGAACCTGAGATGGTAGAGCATTGACTCGGGCTCGAAATATGAGCCTTTTGGCTCTCACAGGAATAGAGGAAGTCAGATATTTTGGCATCTGTCCCTGTTCTGGGATCACTGGGAGATAGGTCCTCATATGGGGGGAGACCCTAATAACACCGACCTCAGTCTGTCAACCGATATCATTGACTCTCGACCAGATGTCCCTCCAAATCATTCCAGATGATTTATGGGCCAAATATTCCTTTGATAAGCCAATTGACCTTAGGTAGGCATCTACTTTCTGGAGCCAGGGATTAACTCAGGCATCCCTGGTGGCTTCTTTGACTAGGTCAGAGCATTGATTAGTGTGGGATTTCCACCAGAATTTCAGAGCATGCTCCATGGCGAGCTGTTTCCAGCTTTTTTGCCCAATTCTGTCCTAAACGTGGTGTGTGGAATACCCTTTGGACTCCCCAACAAGACCGCCAGAAATTTTGCCTGTACTGCATTAAGGTGTTGGGCATAGTGAAGGGCCCAAAGCTCGGCCCCATATAGCAATTGGCCTCGGGTCTTAGTGTTGAAGACCTGCAGGGCAGAGGAGATAGCGCCTCTGCCCTTCTGGGTGAAGAAGTTGAGCAAAGCATATAGGGACACTTTGGTCGCCAAGATTGCCCTTGAGAGATGCTCCTTCCACAAACCAGATCTGTGGAAGAGCAACCCCAAGTAATGAAAAGATGTCACCTGCTGATGGCGTGCCCTTCTATTTCCCAATTGTGGGACTTCCTCCTATTGGTAAAAACTAAGACCTTGGATTTTCAGTGGTTGACAGATAACTTGTTGACTTTACAGAAGGTCGTGAAGGCCTTCATTTGTCTTAGAAGGCCGATGCGCGTTTGGGATAAAAATGCAACATCATCGGCATAGAAGAGGCACCCAGCTGCTCTAGAGGAAATCTTTGGTGGAAAGAATTTTGGTTCTGCCATGATAGGGATGATGTTGCTTATATAATAGTTGAAGAGAGCTGGGGCCAAGATTAATATCCACTGGGGCAGTGACATATCCCGATGGATCCACCCTGACTACAAGAGAGGAGTTGGCATGCAGGGATTGGATGAGCCAAATAAGTCTACCATCCACCGAAGATCTCTGAAGCTTTCCCCACAGTATATCTCTATCCAAGGAATCAAACTGGCCTTTAGATCTAAAAAGGCCACGTAAAAGGAATGACTCCAGACTCTGTACTTACTAGCCAAATGGTGCAGGATATAACACTGCTCTATGGTGGAGCGACCTCTTTGGAAACCTGCTTGTTCTGGGTGTATAATCCTTTCCTGCCTCATCCATTGCACAAGTTTACTGAGCAAGAATTTGGCATATAGTTTCCCCACTACGCACAAGAGGCTAATCGGGTGGTAGTTGGCCGGCTCAGTTTTGAGGTCCATTTTGTATATTGGGACAACTATCGCCTTGGTCCACAGAGCTGGAACCCTACCTGAGTTGTTTACCGCTGTAAATAGGGTCGCAAGCAACGGGAGCCACCAGTCTTTGTAGGCCTTGATGAACTCGATAAGAACATGGTCGAGCCCTGGGGCCTTATGGTTACTGAACGAATACACCAAGGACTCCACCTCAGATTCCGAAACAGGGGGCCATGGGTGGAATTCCACCAGGTTACCCTTCACTGAGTCCGAGGGCCCAGTCCCCTCCACACTGAACAGCTGACGGAAATGCTCAGCCCATGTAGATGGTGAGATGTTGCTGGCCATAGTCCCTAAGGGTCTAGTGCTTGAGTTATTAACAAGCCGCCAGAACTGCTTAGCGTCGCTTTGGTCGGCGGCCAAAAGGAGACTAGACCACTGTTCTTCTGAATATTTCCTTTTCTTCTCCTTAATCAGCTGTTTGTAAGTAAATTTACATACAAAGTAATCTGGAGGGAGACTGCGGGAAGATCCCTTCCTGTACATCTGGTAGATGGATCTCAATTTAGATCGGGCGAGCTGGCACTCTTTGTCAAACCAAGGGTTTCCGATCCTGGGGCGGAAAGGCTTTATGTCCATGGACAAAGACTGGATAAATTGAGTCAAATTGGCACTAAGCTGTTGAAAGCAATTTAGTATCTCATCGGGGTCTGTCGAATGGAGGATTGCCCCTCTCAATTGGTCACTAAGTGGCTGAGCTATATGAGGCCCCAGCAGAATAGCCAGGGATTTATCCCAGCGCGGAGCCCTGAAGACTTCTAGATGGCTAACCTCAGAATCTGGAATGATAATGGACTCTGTAATGGAGCAACGGAGAGACAATGAAAGGGTCAGCAGCAGGTGATCTCCAACTAGGGCTGAACCTACCACAAAGTCTACTACATACGGCAGAACGGCAGGGGAAACAAGTATATAATCCACAACACTGGTGCCCAACGGTCCCAGGTATGTGAGTTCCCCGCCCAGATCACCATATCCAGCCCCGTTGAGGATATACATATTAAAGGCAGCTGCCAACTTGGCCAACCTAATCCCAGAAGAATTAACATGTGGGTCCCTGGACTTCTTGGGGTTAAGTAGGCCGTATGGATAATCTGGGATCGGGTCAATGTAGGGCACAACCACATGGTCACCAGGGCCCATCTTTGCGTTAAAATCTCCTGTAAAAATGAACAGCCCTTCTGGATACTTAAAGTAAAGATCTTCCAACAACTCCTCTAGATCTTTCCAGAGAGATTCTCTAAATGAGCCTGCGTTACAGGGAGGAATGTAAGTAGTTACTATGACTAAGGTAAGGGTTCCAATTGTGGCAACAAAGCTCAGTGCAACCTGGGAATTCACAATGGGAGCAAGTACTGTAAAGGCCAGCCCCCCGTAGGCACGGCCCCTATCATGAAGCCTAACTGCCGGAAGGGAGTAAGCCTCGTATCCCTCTAACTCTATAGGCAATGTAGCCCAAGTTTCTTGACCCAAGATGATATGGAAGTTCTTAACGAATGCCAAGAAATCAGGCTTGCTCTTGTGCCTAGCCCAGCCAGCAATGTTCCAAGAGCATAGCCGGATGAATTTGACTTTGGAAGGGGCCAATAGTCATGGATTTTTAGCCGAGGTATGCTCAGATACGGCACTCATGGCCTCAGGGTCCCGGCCCCTAGATACCAAAAGGGCCGGGTGTTCCGAGGGTTGGACCAAATTCCCGGCCAAGTTCTTGTCCAAAAGGATTGGAGAAGAAATGGCCTCCAGGGACTCCCTAGCCATGGAGGCTCTCACTCCCAGTAAGTCTGACAATTTTAAAGGCTGTGGGCAAGAACCACTATCGGGCCTTGCAGCAGGGCATAAGGTCTCGCCCACTCCCTGGTAGGCAATACTTAACAGCCTCACGTTAATGGGGTCCAGGGATGGAGGGCCAGGGGAACTTTTGCTGGACTGAGTAGTACTAGGCCGGGGGATCTATTAGAGGTGTCCTGGAGATTGCCACCTGGCTATAAAATGAGAGGCACAGACCCTGCATCTTTATAGTCCTGGCTAAAGTGGACGCCCCAGGAGGAGAGTAGATCTGTAAGAGGCCAGGCTATCCACTATCTGGGAGGATCTAAAGTACACAACTAGACGTTGAACATCTCTGGTGGAGGGCAAACAAAAGAAGGACCTAATGTGGCCAAGTGGAACCTGATAACCCAGAATTGGGGATAAATATAGACCAATGAGAGGCCTAGAGTGCCAGACTGGAAAGAATCCCGAAGGTGATGGAAGAATCCGGAAGGCAAGGGCACTAGTTACCAAGGTGCGCAGAGACTTAACCTTTGGTAGGTGGAATGCACTGCTGCCCCCAAACCCCTACCATTAGGTAAGTTAGAGGCCTCCTTAATGCAAGATTGTGTTTGAGAAGCAGCAGAGTTGCATGACACCACCCGATTATTGCCCCACTGACCCAGCTCTTCCTTCAAGACACAAAGGGAGTCCAGAATAGGATCTAATTTGCCAGATTGAACTTCAAGCTGAGAGCTAAGGGCTTCCAGTTGGGCATACAGTTTTTTGACAAGGTCCCCAATTAGGCAGCATTGGTTGCCCATAAGTTCAAAAAGGACAGAATCCGTGGTAGAGGTAGGGGGAGGAGTGAGGGGGGCACTCTGTGAGAAAATCTGCAGGCAGGGGGGTGAAGGTGGACCATAAACTGGGTCCTCCAATAACCCCCCTTGATGCAGCCCAGGCTCCGGGGGCAAGGACTGCAGGTTTAAGGAGGGGGCCTCTGCATCCAGTGGCTTTGGTGGAGAGCCTACCTGGGGGCTTTTGAGGAAATCCTTCAGCTGTAGTTGTTTTGCCAGGGAACAGGCTCTTGTAGTCACTCCCCGTTGCTTCCTTTTCTTTGGCATCAAGTTGGTGAACTTGCCACCAGATGCAGGGAACTGCCCAAATCCCACCGGCAACCAATGGAACCCAGCCACCGTATCCCCAGACTTTGCAAAGAGGGCTGCTATGGAGCCAAGAGTTCACAAGGAAAATTTATAAAGCGGGACCCCTCACCCTCTAAAAGCTCCCTGTCAAAACAGCGTGCACATCGAAGGCCGTTCTTCCACAAGTCACAGTAATTCCAGCTCCCAAGCCCCAACTGATCCCGAAGGGCCCCAAAGGACTGCACCCTTTGGCTGCGGCCCTTCGTCACGCGGACGCTAGCTCGCGACCTGAGGCATAGCCGCAGGTGTCTTCCTTAAATGCCCCCTGGGCAGCTTCCAGTTGCAGGTGGGCAGGGGAGGGGGGCAGAGTCCCAGTTCGATGCACCCCCAACTCCTAACACTCACGCGCCCTTTCTTTCCCACAGGTGGACGGCGGGAATCCCGGAGCAGCAACAGCAGTGGCAGCGGGGGGTCAGCCCGACAGGAGCACCAGCAGCGGCTGGCGAATGGTAAGTGGCGCACCATCATAATAATATTAAAACAGGGTTATGGACAATAAAACAATAAATAGCGGTAGGGGGAGATTAAAACTCCCTAACCCACCCACCCCTCCCTAAAGGCCTGGACGAACAGCCAGGTTTTACAAACTCGCTGGAATGTTAAAAGGCTTGGGGCCAGGCGAGTTTCCTCCGGGAGGGAATTCCAAAGGCGCGGCCCGGCCACCGAGAATGCCCTCTCCATCGTGGCCCCTCGCTTAACATGGGGAACCTCCAAGAAGGCGCCCCGGCAGACCGAAGGGGCCTCTCTGGGGCACGGAGGGCGAGACATTCCCTGAGGTACGAGGGGCCAAGACTGTGAAGGGCCTTATAGATCAATACCAATACCTTGAACCTGGCTCGGCACGCTATTCGCAACCAGTGCAGAGTCCAGAGCACAGGTGTTATGTGATCCCAGTGACTTGTCCCTGACAGGAGCCAGGCCGCCGCATTCTGCACTAGCTGAAGCCTTATGATGAATGTTGATACGTGTGAAGAGTATAATGAAAGTAGCTTTGAGTTCAATTGTGATGTCCAAAAAATTCAGTCTACTTGGCTGGTAATTCCTCTCTCTATTCTGCCCTTCCTCCTTTCTGCTCTGTCTGCCCCGCCTCCGCTGACTCCTTCCCTCCAAAATCCCAGGCAAATGTAATGTCTTGTACATGAAGCTCATAAAGGTATAGGAACACAATGGGCTTTGTGAGAACAAGATCGATAGAATGCTTATGATGAATGTTGATATGTGTGAAGAGTATAATGAAAGTAACTTTGAGTTCAATTGTGATGCCCCCAAAATTCAGTCTACTTGGCTGGTATAGACTACTGTTTTGTTTGTGCCCAGACACCTGGCACACAAGGTCTCCGGATCTGCTGCACATCCCTACTCTTCCTTACCTATTTGAGGACAAAAAACCAATGCCACACATAGTAGAGCTTGGTGGTTTAGAGGTAAGACTCTTGCTTGGGGAGCAAGAGGGCCTGGGTTCAAATTCCCTGTAGTACTGCTGTTGTCAAGTGGGAGGGGAAAAGACTGTACCTTTTAGAAAAAACTTTTGGCTTTATAGTTGTTTTTTTGCTGCTACTGACCATCAAAGGTTCATGTCCAGTCCTGTGCATGGGGAATCCTGGAATTCTGGAATCCAAGCAATCTCTGCATCTGCAGCAGTGCAGCATTGTGCACTGAGGTCAATGGATCAAAACCATTCTTGGCTATTTTGCGTCTTTGATGGCTTCAAAGACCATGGGCACGTTGATCTAGAGATAGGATCCTTGCTTAGGGGGCAAGAGGTCTTGCATTCATATCCCCTTTAGTGCTGCTGTCGTCAAGTGGGAGGGGAAAAGACTGTACCTTTTAGAAAAAACTTTTGGCTGCTGCTGGCCACTGAAGGTTCACGTCCAGTCCTGTGCATGGGACCCTGATCCTGGAATCCTTTCTCTGGTGGGTGGAAGATGCTTGGGATCCAGTGTCAGAGCTCATCTTGTGGTGGCATGAGCCTTGAAATCAGTGAGACCATTTTCAGAGCATAAATTTAGTCACATGCAGTCTCAGTAGGAATGGAGCTAATAATAGGAAGCATCAGAAGGACGCCACAAGTATCCTTCAAGTACAGTATATCTGAATCTCGACATTGATAGCTCTAACGGTTGTGTGTGCGGGCTCATGCTGTAGCTATCCCCTTTGTGGAAACTTTGTGAGGGGTCTTTGCAGAGGTGAGAAACTTTAGGCCAGGGGCCAGATGCACCCTGTGGCTAGTTTTTATTTGGCCCCTTTCTAGTTCCTGGATGTGCCCCTGGATCCAATTCCTGCCCCCAAGCACTGAAAGACTGAGCTCAAAGTAAGGGAGCAGGGATGAGGGCAGGCACCCGAGGACAGGGGACAGATTCATGATCTGGACCCTCTTGCTGAGCGCACTCCTTCAGCCCCTCCTTCTTTGCTCCATCTTCTCTGTGTCCCTCAGAGCTTGTACTAATTTTTTTAAGTGGCCCCTGGGAGGGGAAAAGGCATACAGGACTGAGCATGCACTTGATTCCTTCTAAATCAAGAAGGCCTTTGGGGAGGGTGGGTTAATGGGTTTTTATCAACCTACCCTTTCTTATTATTTTTTTTGTAAATGTTTGTCCTCCCTTTTCTATTGTAAGATTTTTATGATTGTTTTAATATTTTAAAAATTGTTTTAATTGAAATTTGTTAGCCGCCCCGAGCTGCTTGCAGGAGGGGCGGGATATAAATATATTAAATAAATAAATAAATAGAAAGTCAGTGTGGTGTAGTGGATAAGGTGCTGGACTTGGACCTGCCATGGCAGGGGAAGTGCGTGGGGGCTGCCCCCTCCCCTCCCCCAAGCCAAGACAACACCTGCCACAGCTCCCTGCCCTCCCCTCACAGTGCAATCCAGACGGGGAGAGTTTAATCTCTCCCCAGCTCTCAGCATGGATGCCCCATTGAGGAGTCTTGGAGACCTTGAGCCATGTCATGATCAAACCAACCCTAGCCCCAAGACCCAGCCTCACCTCTAGGCATATCCATACCCCCCCCAGCACATCCATGGTGCTTTCTTTGCAGGGGGTGGGGCAGGGGGAGGGGCTTGGCTTGGGGGCAGCAGCCTGAGAAGTGCCATGGGGCACAGAATGCCTCAGTACGGCTGTGGCAGGGAGGGAGCTGGAGAAGCACTGCAGGAGAAGGCAGATTCAGCACCTCTGCCCCAGGCTCATAGTTTGCAGCAGAGATGGGTGGGGTGAGAAGAGCCAGAGGTGTGTGGGGAAGGAGCTCGGGAAGTGCTGCATGAATGGGCAGCTTCAACACCTCTCCCCCAGGTTAAGAGTTGCAGTGGAGGTTCAGAGTCAGACACAAGCAGCAGTGATTGCGAAAGCAGCATTTCAGGCAGCCAGCCAAGCCCCCTCCTCCCAACCTGGCAGCACAATTAGTTCTGTAATGCACGCAAATAGTGAGTCCCTAACTGCAGTGCGGGTCATGGAGCCTCTTGAAGGAGGAAGCTAACTAGCTCATTAATATATATGTATGTAAAACTTCTTGTCCACTACTACAAGTTCTCTCCTTTTTTTTTTGGAATGGCATATATTAATGTCTTCATGACCATCTCTGCAGAAAATATGTCATATATTCTGAAACATCATGTAACTGAAACATAGACGTAGTACAATGTCTTGCCATCTTTATGCTCCCTGAAATCACTCTCAGGAGTTTGGATCGTGTTGTAAAAAAACCCAAAGAAATTAGACAAACAAAAAACCTACGGTTTAAAAAACCTAGTTAAGATGGATTCACATCAAGCAAACTTTAACAAACCAGGAAATTGTATTTTAAGGCTCCTGCCTTAACTTGCACACCTTGTAAGCAGTGAAGTTGTTGTATCGTCTGACATACTGTGCTCGCTTACAACTTAGGCTCCATGCACCCACACTCTGCCTTGGTCTTTCAGCCCCAATCCTCTTCCTTTGCAGGTTGGGGGCAACACTAAAGCTAGGATGACATGCTCCTCCCTATCCAATATGACATTGTTACTCTACTTCCAATGGAGAAATAATTTCTCTTTTTAAAAAACTTATATTCCAAATCTTCATTCTGTGGCACCAGATCAAGTACATCTCCCCACTTCACAGGTGACTAAGATAATGTAAATATTCTAACATGAAACAACTAGACGGACCAGTTGTGCTGTCCTTACATTTAAATTTATTTTATTTGGGATCACCACCTACTCTAACTCACTACTTATTTGCGTCCCCTCCCCACAACCAACTTCAGACATCTCCCCACTTCTCAGGTGACTAAGAGCATGTAAATATTCTAACATGAAACAACTAGATGGACCAGTTGTGCTGTCCTTACAGTTAAATTTATTTTATTTGGGATCACCACCTACTCTAGCCCACTACTTATTTGCGCCCCCTCTCCCCAACCAACTAACCACCACTTCACTCTCAGAGGATAGAGTGATGTCAGGTCCACCCCCCCCCGGTTTAACTCACTAGCTTCCAACTGCATATTCTGGCTTCTACTACTACCCAATAAACTCCACTCACCTCCCCCAAAATCACAAGACTCCTGACCGTTATAATAACCATCATTACTCATAGCAAATATGTCTACGAGTGAGTGAAATGACAACTCACATGCCCTCAAAAAAAAGAAAACCCAGGAGAGAAGGTGTACTAATACATAATGGGGCAATAGAGACTAGAATAACAAGGGGGTAGCTATGGTGCTTATTAGCATTACAGTAATAATAATAATAATAATAATAATAATAAATAATGAATATAATGTTGATTGACCACAGGCCAGTTACAACAATTAATTAATAAATTTATTAAAGTGCATAAATTTAATAAAGTGCATAAACAAAAAACTTACAACAATCAATATCATCCACAAATAGATCCCACGAAAAATGTCCACCACCAGTTCTCCCCGCACTTGGGGAGGCTTAAGCAGCAAAAAAACAACAGCAAACCCCCACACAAACAGTACATCAATTTTAGACCTCCCTTCTATCCAGAGTGCAAAAACCAAAACTCAGCCCCTCATCTGTTCCCCAGCTTAAGGGCCCACCTAGTCAGATTTAATAAGCCCACTTCTGAGTTTGTTGTTAGACAATTTGATATAACTGAACAGTGGGCAGAAAAAGGCAATTTTGGAGCTGAGATGGCAAATATAATTCCCTCCAATAACTAGTGAGGGGACATATAAACAATACGTGGAGGACATTACAGTAGTATTCCCCATAGTCTCCTATCACTCCTCCCAAACACGTACATCACCCAAAATATTGACATTCCACCCATTTCTTATGGCATTCCTCCTATTATTCCACCAAGTTCCTTCCTGCTGTACTCAATCCCCATGGCCTCCTCCATGTCATTTCACTGTCTCTCCCTGCTGCCTTAGTTATTCCACATCATCTTCCTCCCCCAGTCCCAAAGATGCATCTTCATTGTAATGAGATACAATTTAATTTCAAATTAGCATTCCTTCCATTGGCCATTCCATGGATTTCATGTCAATGTCTACTCACATTTTAAATAAACACTTACATAGCATTCTCCACAGCTTTAGTGTTGCCCCCAACCTGCAAAGGAAGAGGATTGGGGCTGAAAGACCAAGGCAAAGTGTGGGTGCATGGAGCCTAAGTTGTAAGCAAGCACAGTATGTCAGACCGTACAACAACTTAACTGCTTACAAGGTGTGCAAGTTAAAGCGGGAGCCTTAAAATACAATTTCCTGGTTTGCTAAAGTTTGCTTGATGTGAATCTGCCTTAACTAGGTTTTTTAAACCATAGATTTTTTGTTTGTCTATTTAACTTTTAGTGACTCTGACATGCTACATAAAACATATTTTATTTTTTAAGACAAAACTCTAAATAAAAATGTATTTTATTGTAGGATATTAAGTTGTTGTGCACCTTGCTGGTAAAATTCATGCTGGCATAGAGAGAAAGAAACAGAGGCTGCATTCACTTGAACCTTTTTTCCACCTCTTCTATTCCTTGCAGCAGGTGATTATAATTGTGGGTTTTAACTGTTCCCATGTTCCTCTCCCCTAATTTAAAAGTTACCTCCCGTATTGCTGTGGCTGCTGCTAGGTATTCTGAACTTTTAAAGGCAAGGCATTACTTCTGGGGACTATAGAGCAAACAAGAAGACAAAAAGCAAAAGGCCAAAACAACAAAAAAGCAAAACAAAAACCTTAGCAAACATTTATACAGTGCCAGCAATGTACCTGGCGCTTTACAAAGTAATTGAATAGACACGGTCCCTGCCCTAGGACTTACAATCTGAGAGATGGGGGTGACAGGGGAGATGAAGGAAGGGGAACAGAGGGAGAGACAAGGAGTGTAACATTCACGAGGATGCAAGGTCCCAGATGCACGCACTTGGCTTGGTTACATAGAGAATGATTGCTGGTTGGTCCATGCAGTGAGGATATGAGTACACAGACCTTAGGTAACAGATTGTACTGGATGGAGGGTATCAGCAGGAGTTAGGTGTGGGGAGCGAGGAGTCAGGGAGGGCAGAGCGGAAGAGGTGGGTCTTGAGGAGGGATCTGAAGGTACAAAGGGAGGGGGCGAGGCAGACATGGGCAGGGAGGGATTTCCAGGCATGGGGGGCAGGTAGGGAGAAGGGACGAAGGTGGTTAGAGGAGCAGGGGAGGCATGGGAGGGCGAGAGAGGGGACAGAGGAGGAGCAGAGTTCACAGACTGGAGTACGGAAGGAAATTAGCGCAGAGAGGTAGAGGGGAGCAAGGTTGTGAAGAGCTTTATAGGTGAAGACTAGGAGCTTGTGCAGGATTCGTTCAGGAGGGGGGAGCCAGTGGAGATTGGAGAGGAGGGGCTGCACGTGATTGAAGTGACAGGCGAGGTGGATGACCCTGGCAGCAGAGTTTTGGATGGAGATAAGGGGAGAAAGGGGAGAGCGGGGGAGGCCAGTGAGAAGGAGGTTACAGTAATC
>QEPC01005108.1:4579915-4619491 GCA_003113815.1 Sphenodon punctatus
GGCCAACAGACGTGCCGGGGAATCCCGGCGGGGAATCGGAGAGGGGGCGGGGCCACGCAGCGCGACGTGCGGCCGCACCCCCCCCTCCCACGTTCCCCCACCGCCTGCCCTCTGGGGAGACGGGCGGGCACCGCAGCCAATGCGGCCGCAGCGCCCGCCCGAAATGACCACGGCCCGGAATCCCGGCGGGGATTCCGGGCTGTGACTGCCGTCCAGACATGATGGGCCCCTTCATTCCCACCAGGAATCTCATTCACCACGCGATCGGCGCCGGCTCCACCGGTCCAGCCGATTGCGTGGCGAATGAGATTCCCAGCGGGAATTGAGCGTGGTTAACATCTGGGGGGAACTTCCGGTTCCCCAACAGATGTTACGAGGGCATTCCCCACCACAGGAAATTGACTGTGGTTGAGCGTGATCTCGTAACGTCTGAAAATACCCAATGTAGGGTTTAAAAGAAAAGAAATACATGACTTTGTGATGCAGGTGGACTCATAGTAGGATTAATCACTTCACATATTACGAAAAATGCATGCAAGGGAATAAGCACAATCATTAAACCTTGGTTTCTGAGTTAAATATTTTGGATTAGATGTACATTACACTTCCTACATCGTATGACCTAACTTTTTCACACAATGATAGAAAATTTGGGGGAAGGGATTTTCCTGGTCAAAAGTTACGCCGATGGCCCAGGGCTTCTCTCTGTGTACGACAGACTTGGAGCTGCTTAGAGGCAGGTCCTGCATTTGCCATGTGTGTCGTACAGCTTATTTGTTCTGTGCTTTCCTGACAGGTGGGAAAATTTTAGGGAAAAGTCACTCACTCACGCCACTCATCCTAGAGCGAAGTGGTGCCATGTACAACTTCCAGCCCTGCCACACACCTTTCACACAATTCACGCTACAGTAAAGCCGGGAATAGAGGACACTCAATCATCTGGACCTTTCTAGTCCATTCATTTCAGAATTCTCATCCCCCCCTCCACTGTGCCTTCCATTAGTGGTACCTAACAGGCATGGGTTCTGATATGGCTGGACTTGCAGTTAAGTTTCTCCCTGAGGTTGGGCTGTTGAAGGCAGATGGGGAATGTGCAATACTTTTTCATCTACCCACAGAAGTACCTAATCCATCCAGGGAAAGACTACACTCTGGAAGATGTGGACTGCAGTTTTAGGATCTGCAATGGGACTGCAGCTTCTGTGGCTAGGCCATCCACCCTGCCTACTCACAGCAGTGTCATCCCTGGGCAGGGATAGACATCTATGGGTGATTTCAGACGTTGCGGGCCTCCCTTTTTCCACAGTGAACCACCTGTGGTGGAGGAGATCCCGTAACATCTGAACAGGTTCCCACCAGATGTTCACCACAGTGAACACCAGGAGGCGGGAATCCAATTAACCACCATTCTGGAGGGGAGGCTGGCCTCACCTGCGGAATGGTGGTTACCTGGACCACGGTCCGGAATCGGTGGCCAGTAATGTCTGTTACTGCTGCCAAGGCCGGAGCATGGTCCTGGCCACGAGCCGGGATTGGGCGCAGCGGTCGGATTGGCCATTGCACCTGCCCATCTCCAGGAGGACGGCCGGCCGGGGGAGCGTGGGGGCACCGGGCTGTGTGGCCACACATTGCGCTGCACAGCCCCACCCCCTCCCCGATCCCCGAGCGAAATCAGGCCGGCACGTCTATTGACCGGCTGGCCTGATTCCAGAGGGGGATGAAGAACTGACCTCTCGCCGTGTCAAGAAGGGAGTCAGCACGTCTGAAATCACCCTATGTTTCTAGATACCCTTAATTGCAGTCATTCTGGGTTGCCCCCCAAAGTGCCCAGAATTTCAGGTCTGTACCCTATATCATCAAGCTCTGTTCTGTATTGGTTGTTGGTGTGGAGGGCAGCAGGTCACACTTGGTATCTTGCATTTCCTCATGCCAGTCCACCTCCTTCTCTCTAAAGATGCTGTTGGATCTCACACACTTTGCATAAAGGAAGTTGTCTTGGTTTTGTCCTTCTTCCTGGTGTTCTATGGGGTTTTAAGTCTGTATGCCTCACAGACTTTATTGAGAGCCACAATGAATGCTAGCTCCATCCACTGCTGTGAAAATGTAGATGTTGTTACTGTAACATGCTGGAGAGGGTTTTTTTTTTGTGTAGAGTGTTTCATTATAGCAGTGTCTGTAAGTGCCATTATACTTGATGGTCTGTCACATTTTCCATTGTAAACCATGATTTTCAGTCCTTTATAACTCAGCTGCATTAAATCACCTAGGACTGAAGCTTGGTATACAAACTGCCAGCCCAGACTGGCTCCATTTTTACAATGGGGTAAATTGGAGAAGTGCTTCCTAGGTTGTTGAATGTCAAACAAAAGGACTTTCACTTGTTTCAGATTCTTTTTCCTCCTAAAGATCCAAGTTAAAAATGGTTTATACTTAGACTCCCATTTAGTCATGCACCATGGGCTATAGCGAAGGCTGAGCCTTAATAAACTAAACTAAACTAGTCATGCACCATGATACCTTGCTTTACTGAAATGAACGGGACAATTAGCAGAATGAGCAGGAAGGGACAACGCTTCTGATTTTATACAAGTCTCAAGAGTTAGGGAGTTTCTGATAGCCTAAAACCATGAGATGCATGATAAGATTGTTGGAACCTCAGATGCTGTTAATAAAATGCATGGCTGCTTGTATCATACAAACCCAGAAGCCAACTAGGCAAAAAAAAAAAAAGAACCAAGTTTTATTTGTAACAAAATCTCATGATTTCTCAGCTGATCTTCTGACTTTCTGAAGGCCTTGGGGTTAGTGACCCTCAGTAAGCCCCTCTTCTCTGTGTGAGAAATGGCGTCTGAAATTAAATAAAATCGAAGCTCTTTAGGTAGAAACCATGGCTAATATTAAAAAACTTTAAAAAGCCACCACGTTTATTTATATAGTCTGAATCCATTGACATTTGTAAGGATGTGAGAGCCAGACTCAGCACCTAAAATCAAGAGAGTCAGATTTCTAGAAGATCCCAACATTCTGATTAAATAGGAGCTGGGAAGCCTTGCGTGGATACTGATGAGCTAGCTGGGCCTAAGTAGAGATGGGAGAACAGATTGTGGTTCGGGTTCAGCTGTTTGGTTCGGTCCAGTTCGGTTCAGCTGTTCGGTTCGGCCATTTTGCTTGTTTGCCATGTTCGGGTTTGGCCGTTTGGTTCGGTCCTGTTCGGTTCAGGCATTTGGAAAAAGGCTCTCTGCAAGGAATGATGGCCCCAGACCCATGACAGTGGGTCCTGGGACTAGAGTGGCAGCTTCTGGATATTGGCCACAGTCTCTCCACCTGTAACTTGGCCCCAGCAGCCTGATGGTGGGTCCTGGGGCTGGAGTGGCTGTTTCTTGATGCGGTGGAATGACATCGTCTCTGTGCGAGGAATGATGGCCCCAGACCCATGACAGTGGGTCCTGGGGCTAAGGTGGCAGCTTCTAGGTATTGATCACAGCCCTCCCTGCCTGTAACGTGGCCCGAGAACCCTGATGGTGGGTCCTGGGGCTGGAGTGACTGTTTCTTGATGCGGTGGAAAGACATTGCCTCTGTGAGAGGAAGGATGGCCCCAGACCCATGACGGTGGGTCCTGGGGCTAGAAGAGTGGCAGCTTGTAGATATTGGCCACAGCCCTCCCTGCCTGTAACTTGGCCCCAGAACCAAGATGGTGGGTCCTGGGGCTAGAAGAGTGGCAGCTTGTAGATATTGGCCACAGCCCTCCCTGCCTGTAACCTGGCCCCAGAACCCTGATGGTGGGTCCTGGGGTTGGAGTGGCTGTTTCTTGATGCTTTGGGAAATTGGCTCTCTGTTCGAGGAATGATGGCACCAGACCCATGATGGTGGGTCCTGGGGCTAAGGTGGCAGCTTCTAGGTATTGGTCACAGCCCTCCGTGCCTGTAACTTGGCACCAGAACCCTGACGGTGAGTCCTGGGGCTGGAGTGGCTGTTTCTTGATGCGGTGGAAAGACATCGTCTCTGTGAGAGGAATGATGGCCCCAGACCCATGACGGTGGGTCCTGGGGCTAGAAGAGTTCCACAGCCAATATCATGGTCTCTGTCATGGCCAGGAATGGTCTGAGGACGAAGACCATATGAGCTAGAATCTCCCATTCCTCCCTGTTGTACCCTGGAGGTGCCTCAATGTCTATCTCCAGTTCCACCTGATGCAGGGAGGCTTTCTGCTCAAGAAGCCGCTCGAGCATCAGGAAGGTGGAATTCCATCTGGTGGAGACATCCTGGATGAGCGTGTGCACCAGGGACCCTTGCTCGGCCTGCTTCTCCTGGAGGAGCTCGCTGCCCTTCATGTTGCGGTTGAAGAACCCCACCAGTTTTCTTCCCCATTTGACCAGGGAGCTAAGGGTACCTGGCCCAATCCACTTCTCCCCCAAGCCCAGAGCATCATTCACCACAAAACTGAGGGTGTGTAAGGCGCAAGGGATGCTTACGAAGCCCCCGTCATGGACTGCATTTATGATTTTGGCCGCGTTGTCTGTGACCACACACCCCTTGGTGAAGGTCACGCCTGGCGTGACCCACTCCCTCACCATGGTGGCTAGGGCTGCCTCGAGGCTCCTTGAGGTGTGGGAGCTGTCCATGATTTTTGGCTGAAGCAGGGACCACCTATACCCTGCTTCAGGACCCCTCCTGCCACTGCCATGCGCTGTCTCTGGGTCCTGCCACCAGTGTGCAGTCACTGCCAGGTAGGCGTGCTGGGAGTTTCTGGTGGACCACAGGTCAGTGGTGAAGTGGATCATGCCCCCCCAGCCCCTGCCAGCTGCTCCCTCACCCACTCCTTCAAAGTCCTGTAGAGCTGTGGGACCACAGTCTGACTCAGGGCGGAGCGGGAAGGCAGCTTAAAGTTGGGTGCCAGGAACCCAATCAGTCACTGGAAGCCCTTGTCCTCCAAAATTGACAAGGGCAGGCCATCCAGGGCTATCATTTCTGCCAATAGGCACTTTACTTTCTCTTGGAAGCCAGTGCCACAGCACCCTGCTGATGGCCTTGACAGATCCCCCCACCCCAGCTCCTCCATGGTGGACTGACGGTGCTGCTGGTGAGACTCCTGCTGCTGTTCTGCCCCCATATGGCTCCTGCTGCTAGAGGCAGCAGCAGTTGGTGTAGGAGGCTGGCCTGCTGAAGGAACTGGGCGACTGGACGCTGCAGTCGGGAACCCGCTGGCATCCACTTCCCCTGCCTTCTTGCTGAACAGCAGAGCACTGTGGCATGACTGTGCCTCGTCATTGCAGTTGTCCCAAGATTGGCGAGCACCTGCCCACATTTCACCACCTTATTGCACAACGTGCACTGCACCTCTCTGGAATCATCTGCCCACACCGGCTTAAAATGATCCTAGACTGAGGATTTGTTCCCCCCTCCTGCCTTCTTGCCCACCCCGGCTGACGCACTGATGCCAGCGCTGCTGGGAGGGGGAGAACTTGGTGGCTCTGGCGACAGAGCTCTGGGAGGAGGGTCAGACACCGCCTCAGCTCCAGACATCTCCTCTGCAGCACTAGTGTCTGCCTCTGACTCACTGTCCGCGATCACAGTGATGTCCTATGAAGGGGAGTACTGGGACCCTGAGGCTAGACTGCCCGTGCCTGCCATGCTGCTGGCACTCTCCCTGTGCCCCCCTCTGTAGCTACTAGTGCTGCTGCTGCTGCTACTCCTCTCGCTACTGACATTGCCCAGGGATCGGGCCCTGCCTCTTGCAGCCAGGGTGGGATACACCACCTCTGGACTGCTGGGGATAACCTCGACAGTGGGGGACATTGGTGGCCCTGGAGGAACATTGGAAGCAGCACCAGCACCTGCTCCAGCACCACCAGCAGCAGAGACAGACACAGCCTCAAGTCCTGCAGGCCTTCCAGTGCCCTGTGTGGCAGTGGAGGAGGGTACTGCCAGGAGGTGCCGCTGAAGCCTGTTGCCCTAAAGCAGGCCTGATGAGTTTGGGGGGGGGGTGATGTGTTCTGTCTCTGGCTACTGCTGCTGCCTGCTGCCACTCCCCTGGCATGACCCCTCCCACCTCTGGCACATGCCTCATTTCCTCCCCTATGGGCAGCAGACCAGCCTCTCCTTCCCTTCTCCATTTCGCCCTCCAAAATAATGTTTTTATATATTTATTTTATTTTATTTTATTTTTTATTTACATTTTTAATCTAATATTATATATATCTATGTATACTAAATCTAACTGCTATTAACTGTTCTAAATGCTATGAACTAAATGGTTTATCTAATAAGTACAAAGGCCTACTCCTACAAACACTAAAACTAAATCACTAAACACTATCTCTGTCACTAAACTAACTCCTACAATTGTCTACTCTCTCTCTCTCTCTCTCTCTCTCTGGGATGGGGAGGAATCACAAACAACACAAGGAACCTAAATCAAAAGTGAAATGGAACCTAAATCAATCTAATAATAATCCTACTCTAAATGAATAAAAAAACAGGGGAAGGGAAGGGAATCAGGGATGGAATATATGGGAGAGGGAAAGGATTCAATGGAGGGGGGAAGGAGGAAGGAAGATTGAACACAGGGAACACAGGGAGGGAGAAAAACAACAAACAACAACTAAATCCATCTAAGCTAAGCTAAATAAATGAGAATATGGAGGTAGATGGGTTGGATGGGTGAAATAGGAGGAGGATGGCAATGGATTAGGAATAGGAAGGAATAAAAACTGCTTGGAGAGAGTGAGTCTTCTGAAACACCTGCTGTTCAGGAACTGTGACTAGCTCAGAAGGTGTTGGGAAGGGGGGAGGCAATAAGTTTTGTTTCTTACTGCGCCTGTCTCACCTCAAGCCCCATTGGCTCCATGCAGCCTAGCCTGTGGGCAATCGTAGACTGCGAAGCCAGTGGTCTGAGGTGAAAAGGGATGGTGACTGGGCAGGCTGGCTGCTACTCCAAGTCTCTCCACCCCTGATGCCTGGAAGTCTGCTCCTCAGCTGACTCCCCCTCCCTGCCACATTTGGCCTTCCAGTGACACCACGTTTTTGTCTTTTAGCCAGCCGAACTCACCCGAACGCGATCCGAACTGACTGAACTGTTCGGTCATTTCGTCGTTCAGAATTGCATTTGGTTCGGTCAGTTCGTGTTCGGATTTGTGTTCGGGTTCGGTCTTCTGAACAGGCCGAGTTCGGGCCAAACTCCAAACTTCTGAACTGCGTTCGCCCATCCCTAGGCCTAAGCATGGAAAGTCATTTTTGAAAATGAGGCTTTGGTGCAGGTTAAAAAAATTGTTCTGTCTTCTTTGTGAAGTGCCTATTACAACAGGATTCCCAAATCAGATAACTATTATCCTACACAGTATGTAAACACACACACATTACGGACTTATATATATGTACTTAAGGGCTGATGCATGGTCTGTCCACCAGGTGTGTGCACATGCCATGCAGTCCTTACACACACAACATATGTAAGGATGACACACGCATGGTGAGTACACAGTGTGCTCTGTGTGTGTACGCAAAGCTTACACTGTGCACACACTATCTGCATGCTTGTTGTGTGAGAGAAACGCATGGCGTGTATACACCTTGGATTGGGACCTTATATAGCGCTTTCAGTGTAAAAAGTGCATCATAATTCTAATCTAGCTCATCCTTTGTGATGAAAGTGTGCCACATCATTTACCTGCATGAACCCCCAGGAGTTTCAGTTTGGCTGGCTCACGAAAAGGGGGCACACCCAGTTCTTTCTCTTGTTGTTTGGAGTTGGTTTGGCCAACGGATCCAGTTTCTACAGTCCCACAGTGCCCCACCCCCAACCAATGGGGCCTCAGGTTGCACAACAACAGCATTCACGCACAGGGTGAGCCACAATTATGCTGCTGGCAGCGCTGACTGATACCCCTGTGCGCCCTGTGCCCCCAGCTCAGCAGAGCAGCAGTAGTACTGGGTAATTTCAGACATGATGGGCCCGGAGGCCCACCACGCTGAATCACACACTGGGATCCATTTCGGATCCAGGTCAGGAATCAGTCCGGCCGTTCTTCAGATGTGCTGGCCTGATTCCTACAGGGGATCGGGGAGGGGGCGAGGATGCCCAATCCGGCCGCTGTGCCTGATCCCGATCCCGACCCATGGTCGGGGCCATGATCCGGCCAGGTTGCAGGTAACAGATGTTACCTGCGGCCCATCCCGGATTGTGGCCAATCCAACCACGGTTGGGGTCCGATCCCACCATGCTTCCGGATGTCTGGGTGGCCGGAGGTCCAGAAGCGTGGTCAATGTGATTCCCGCCAGGTAGTCACTGGGGTGAACATCTGGCAGAAATCCCTTTAGACGTTACGGTATGAACGGCCACCACAGGGGATTCACTGTGGGGGACAGTGGTATCGTAACGTCTGAAATGATCCACTGTCTCCAGGCCATGGCAGCACTCAGCCCCTCCCTGAGCCTCAGAGAACTGGAGCTGGTGCTCTATGCCTCAGGCATCAGCCAGCCAGGTAGGGTTTCTTGGACATATTTGGCAGTCCTTGGGAGTGAGGAATGGTCACTAGGGCTGCAAAGTAACTAGGGCTGCTCCTGGACAGCACTTAGCCTCAAGCTTATTAGGCCATTTCATTAAAATTAGAGCATTCACTGCCATTTCCTAGCCGGTAAGCTGGTTCACTAAGTGTTAAAGTGAGGAATATAGATATTTGAACTAGATCAGAATTGCAGATCTGAATATTTTTTACTTTTTAAAACTTGTTTTGCAGTTCCTTCAAAACTGATTTTATTTTGTTTTTTGCCCCCTGAAAATCATTTTTCAAAATTTTCCAGTTGTCAAAACTCTCCAGTTTGTTTTTACTACATTTTTGTCTTTGATGTTTGTTACTTTCACAATCAAATTTAAAAAAAAAATAAAAAATTTAACATGAGAAAATTGTCAAAAAAAATGTATTCAAAAAATCATGTTGAAGTAGTAACTTTTTTGCACTAAATTTTGGATATATTATTAAAATATTTTATGTGAAAAAATTTAACTATCCAAAAAAACTGCAATAAGTGGCTTTATTAATTCATATTATTAATTATAACCATTAATTATTAATTGTTAATAATTAATATTATTAATTCAGATGTTATAATAAATACTACTACTAATAATAACAAACTAATAAAAATAATAATAATAATATAATAATAATAAATAATTAATAAAGTACCCACAGTGTACTCTCAAATGTTTGCAATAAGTAGTTATTGTGATAGTTCATAGTCATACTGATATATATAATATAAGGTCTGTTGAAATTCATTGAATCCAAAGCTCCCACCGCACAAAAATATTTCACATTAAGGATAGTGTGCTTACTGGTGCAGCTTACCAGAGTATGCTGAGAGCAGTTTTGGCAGCAGTTTCATCACACAGAATTTTTACTATGTGTGAGTTTACATTTCAAAACCTGGTTGGAAATGGAATAAGTATACTACTGGCACCACTGATTTCAATGCAGGGCTGTTGAGGTTTTTTAGCACATCGTGTATAACAAGCAGTAGGATATTGGGAAATGTACTACTTGCTAAGGATACTAGTGGTGGTTTGATAGTAAACTATGGGAAACTGTTGGGAGCACTTAGTTAAGGAAGCTGAATATTAATGATGCATTACAGTGGCATTTACAATTGTGTAAATATACAGAAGCAAGAAAATTCAGAGCTAAGGGGCCAAACCTTCATTGAATTAGAGCAACTCTAGCCAGCAGAAGGCATGCAGATCTGTTCACCAGGGAATTCCTCTGACATAGTTGGGCATGGCTGGATGGGAGAAGTGCAACCAAAGTATGTGTTGTTTGCTCTGGCTATTCCCAGCTGCTGGACTGACTCCGTCCGCTAAACCTGAGAGTAGGTAAAGAGCAAACATTTTGTTTTTGAAATAAAGGGAAAACACTGAAAAATGTATTTATGGCTATATCTTTTTTGTTTCTTATTCAATTCTCATCAAATTTGGGAAGCTTGTAACCCCAATGGAGTGCGCTATGTGTACCACTTTATGAAACAATTTGATTAAAGGAAACAGATTCTAGACGCAATTGAATGTTGTGATTTTAAGAAAAGCTCCATACACATTCATGGCTACACCTTCTTTTATCTTCCATCAATTTTTCATGAAACCTGTGAATATTATGCCCCTCTACATGCTTAACACACCTGCCAATTATTAGAAAGATTGGATGAAGGGTCCTGATGGTATAAGACATTACTTGAAAATTCATTTCCAGCTGTAACATTTGTATATTCCATTCTGTTTACAAGATAGTTGGCAGGAATGTACCACATACCTCCCCCGTCATCTCTGCCAACGTACAGGACAATTTGATAAAGGTACCCAATTTTATAAGAAATTGACATTGTCCCCTTGAAGACCATCATTCAGATAAATAGCAGCATATGCAGTGTCAGTCAGAGGCAGGCACCTGGCATGTCAGGGGGAGAGAGGCTGTAGGAGGGAGGATGTGTAGCAACCCAAAAGACTGACAGACACATTCACTGGCAAATTACTGCATGCTTCTAGCTTTATAGGACCAATAGGCAGTGGCTTTGAGGTGGGTATAGGGGGCGGCCCTCAGGCGGGCATAGAAGAGACATAACTGGGACTTTGGGGATAGAATCCCAGCAATCAAGAGGCATAGTTTACACATCCTGGCTGGCTAATTATCATCACAATCACATCCTGCTGCACTATGGCAGAGGACATAAGAGAATCTCTATTGGCTCTTTCCTAAACAGATACTTCTGACTTCCCGCTAACAAGTGAGGGAGAGATGTTGGGATGGTCACAGCACAGAATGAGGATAATTGGTTGACATTTCTGCTGGCCAATTGGCATCACAAACCAATCTTATACCACAGTGACGCGCAAGAGAATCCCCGGCATAGGCTCCTTCTCTGCATATGCTGTGCAGGCATATGAAATTGGGACCTTTTACCACATCTTTTTGATATGTGGCATAGATGATCATAAAGGTGTGATATATAGCCCTTCAAAATGTCATGTACACTGGTTGGACTACAAAGATGTTACAGTCAAACATACATTTATAAGTTAATTGCTTATACCACCAGGACCCTTTATCCAATCATTCTGAAAGTTGGCAGAGATAGTAAATATGGGAATTGGTATAAACTTGCCAATTTTCATCTACATTAAATGTGAGGAAAAGAAGTTACACCTAAGAATGTATATGAAGATTTTTGCAAAATAAATTAATTCAAGTGCGTTTAAAATTGGATTCCTCTATCCAATCTTTTTGGAATTTAGTACAAATAATTCCTGGCATTGGAGGTATAAGCACTCCAAGTTCCAGTCAAATATAGTGACAACCAAAAAGGTTACAGCCACAAATGTGTTTTCCATTGAAACCAATGGAAAATGAAAACAAAAGCAAAAACGAAAACGACAATTTGATATTTCTGAAAATGAAAACAACAGATTTAAGTAATGAAAATGAAGAAATGAAAACAAAAACAACATGGGCTCCTGGTGCACACCTCTACTTAATCTGGCTCCTGCTGAAGCAGATGACAGAACTCCCATGGACTCTAGCAGAAGGATCAATTCTTTAATTGCTGGAGGAGGTTAGAAGTCATTATTCCTGGGGTTTATTTTAGGATTTGTAATTGGCATCATGTGTGAGCACTAGCAAGCTAAAAGGTTGCCTATGCCAAAAGCCTTGCCTGCACTAGATTTGTCCCAGTTCTAGCAACTGATGTCTGGGCCCAGTGGAAACTCCAGGTATAGACCTGAAAAGCAGTAACTTGTGCCAGTGGAATTTATCCTGCCAGCTTCAGATTCACTACAATTGGGCTTTACGTGTGTCCAGACTGGTGAGTTGGCTTAGGGTCAAATTCCCAATGTAGACAAGGCCTCACTCAGTTTTACCAAGGTGTAAAAAAGCTGTAGTTTTTAATCTACCACAGGAAGAATTCTGAGGCTTTATGCCTATGTAACACTGCTTGAGACCCTAAGTACGAGCTGTCCAATTAGTTGCCAGTTGGCTGAATCCAGCACACAGTAGGATTCCTCTGGCCTGCAGCCTTAAAATCTGACTTTATTCGTTATCAATATTTAAAAAATAAAATATATATTTTCCAGAATAATGTCATGCAATAACAGCTCCAAACTTTGTTTAACTCACACAGCTCATGTTGATTACTTTGAACAAATTCCCAAATATAGAGAAGGCCTCAGTTACCTTACAATACCTGTAAGACCTTACAATAACTGTCTCCCTTCAGACATGGCCTCCACTTTGCCTTTCCCTCTAAAGCACCTCAAGTAACATGAGACAAATCTGGCAAATTCTGCAGCCCTTTCCAATCCATTGTGACTAGCTCTATGATCTAGTTCAGAGGTTCCCAAACTGTGGGTTGGGGAGCCCAAGTGGGGTAAAACCATCTACAGCTGCGGTCATGATCTCCATTGATATTTCCTATTCTTTGGGGGTTAATAGCCACGCAGCTGTTCTGGTGGATGCAAATCCGGGGGCAGGTTGGCTGCTCCCGCAACTTCTGGCCAGGTCAGGTTGGGAGATTGAAACTAATGTTCCCCCGGCCTGACCCGGCCAGGGAGGGAGAGGTGGGGAGTGACGTGTGGCTGACTGGCTCTGTCCCTGCACTGTGGCTGGCACCCCACCATTTATTTATTTATTTAATACATTTATACCCCGCCCCTCCAGCAAACAGCTCGGGGTGGCTAACAAATTTTTACATAAAACAGCATTTAAAATATTTTAAACCATCATAAAAAATCTTAACAATTAAAACAGGGAAGGACAAGAAATTATAACAAATAATAAAGAAGGGTAGGAGGATAAAAACCCACTAACCCACCTTCTCACCCTCCCCAAAGGCCTGGGAGAACAGCCAGGTTTTACAAACTCGCCGGAATGTTAAAAGGCTCAGGGCCAGGTGAGCTTCCTCCGGGAGGGAATTCCAAAGGTGCAGCCCAGCCACCGAGAATGCCCTCTCCATTGTGGCCCCCTGCTTAACAAGGGGGACCTCCAAGAAGGCACCCCCGGCCGACCGAAGGAGCCGCTCTGGGGTGCGGAGGGCGAGGCGATCCCTGAGGTATGAGGGGCCGAGACCGTGAAGGGCCTTATAGATCAACACCAATACCTTGAACCTGGCTCGGCACGCTATTGACGTGACATAGCATCGCTGCCAATAGCAGGCAGTCATGGCTGGCTGCCATGGTGACTCCCCATGCTGCCCACCCAGTTCACCCCTCTCTCACCTGCCTGGGTGGCTCATGGGGTTGGTTCGTTCTGGGCCCACGTTTCCAGCTCAGCTGCCAACCCCACTGGGGATTGAACCAGGCCCACATCTGGCGGACCCAGAATAGATATGCAGGGTTTTGCGCTAGCCCATGTGGGCCAGAATGGACAAACCAGGCCAACAGTGCATATGTTAACACCCTTTCTGTCTAGGGTCATTGAATTCTATTTAAGTTTCAAAGCAGGGTCACTCAGACAAAAAACATGGGAACCAGGGATCTACAGGAATATAACTCTCAAATGTTTTCTTTCGAAAAAGTCTAATATTTTATATGTCTTCATGATTTCCAGCCCCTTTCAGCAACGCAACACCAGCCCGCTCCCTTCTGTTCCTCTCACTCCCAGTTTATATTGGGGAAAGAATAAGAGAAGCCAATTCATCTCCCTCTGGCAGCTTGTTGAGTAATTGGTGCCGCATCCACACCCCATTAGTAGATCAGAATGGTAATATCTCCCACATGCATTTTGGTTACAGAAGGTTCAGGCAAGAGAGAAACAGACTCTAGGAGATCAGCTGGGGGAAGTAATTAGCTTGAGGTGCTGGTAAGCCAACTTGTAGCTTAGTAGATAAATATTGGACTTGGATATGTGAGACCCGGGGTTCACATCCGGTCTTTGACCATGAACATGCTGGGTGACTTTGAACAAACAATCTCTCTCAGTCTCAGTTCCCCATCTGTAAAATAAGACTAATAACAACCTGCTAGCTAAGGACTGTAAAGCACTTTGAGCACCGAAAAATGCTATATAATTGATAAATAATAGTAATTAAATCAAGGGGCTATTGGCTTGAGCACCTCAGGAGACTTGGGCCTGTGTAGGGATGGGACTATCGGTATCGGATTAATCCGATAATGCCAATAATTGTCAATATCGGATTAATCTGATAATACCGATAATTGTCGGTATCGGTATATCGTTTTTTTAACATTGCCGATTTTTCAGATCTTTAACATCGCAGCCATTTTAACAATGACCGCAATGTTAAAGATCTGAAAAATCAGTAATGTTAAAAAACTGATATACCAATACCAATAAATCTGATATTGGATTAATCCGATACCGATAAAACCAGTAACCAATAATTCGCCTGTAGTTCCACCCCTACATAGAGGTTTTGCTACTGTAATTTGCAAACCCATCCTGGAGATGTGTTGAGCCAATGGGTGCTTTTAGACAGATGGGCTGCCCTGGTGCTGGCCATCCCAGCCTCAGGTGATCCGTCTGTCAAAGGTGACCCACCAGATACGGAATTGGAGCAGGGCCAACCCTGCTTGTGGTGCTCCGGAACATCCTAGAGCACTGACCTGAGGGTGATCTGCAGTTTGTCTGCTTGGTGAACCCACGGTGCAGCTCCTCTCCTGGCTGGCCATTGCCATGGGCAATGTTATAGAGTTGTGGGCAGATGCCAAGAGTGTCAGGCAATCTGCCCGCAGCTCTATTGTGCAGTGGGGGAGGCACTGTGCAGGGTGGACCATGGGCCGGGAAACCCACTGTATCAGTTTAAACTCAGCCCAAGGGGGGCTGGACGTGGGGGTGCACCCCTGGAGCAGCTCCAGGGGTAGCCAACCCTCATTGGTCTGAAAGAACCAAAATGTATTGTAGGCTAATTTAAGGGCCTTTGCCTGCTATGGGATCACAAGGCATTCCTGCTACTGAATCTACCTCAATTAAATTCAATTTTCAGTCAATGCTGCAGCTCTTTGTGGGGCTATGTGCAAGACAAGACAGCACTGTGGGACCCCTGCAGCCTCAGCTGCAATTCAATGCTATGTTTTTTCTATTACTAAGTGCCTGAAAAATTAAAAGTCAGACACCTCCCCACCCCTCCCAAATCACCTGATTAGTTTAAAAAACATGGGATATTTCTAAAGATGTTGGTTTTTTTTAACTTGTCTTCCTGTTTGGGGGGTGGATTAGGGAATTATGCCTTCAGATTTTCTATGCAATCATATGGACTAGAAACCTAGACCACAATCCCCAAACCATCTATTCTTGAGAAAGTGATAGGCAGGGCAGGTCGAGTAGGGGGTTTGTGAATCACAGCCTTACTTTAAAAAAACAACAACACAACACAATAAAACCTGAGCTCACTGGTAGAGGCACCCTAGCTAGGTTTGGAATGGGACCCATTGCAGAAGCTGGAATGCCCCTCCCTCCCTCTGACTTCCCTCTAAATGACTGGGGATGCAGTTGCACCAGGGATCCTGCGGTCCCCCAGGCATGTGGACTCCGGTGTAGCTGCACTGCCTATCCCTGTTATCACTATGCCATTGACCATAGGTTTTGAGGAGCCACTGCTTTGTAGGAATGGATGTCTGGAAGGTGCAAAACCAAATGTGAATATGCTGATATCACTGAATTCAGTTCGCACTTAGACTATTAATTTCAGCCGAAACACCAAGGTCATGTTCCCACAAGTAGCTAAATCCATTTATTAAGTCCTTAACTCGCTTGTACCTTGGTATCGTTCACATGTCAAGTGACAGAATTCAAGAGCAGGAAGTGAAGTATGTACTCTGGAATAATCAGGAGCAGATAATCCCATTTGCTTTACACAGATCTCATTCACAAACTGAAGTACCTTGTAAAATGCGAATCATTTCCATGATTGGTTAGTGATCATGGTACAGAAATCATTCTCAGGCTGCAGTGCAAAGTGTCTCTCCTGCTGAGAACTCTTTGGAATTCATTCCAGGATGCTTTGTGTGTGAGGCATGAACTTGAAGAGGTAGGTGTTATTATGTGCACTTTTGTGACCTGACCACTGAGGCAGATGGCAGCAGTACTAAATCAGGCCACATTCATGCCTGACACGGTGCGGCAGTGGAGAGACCCCTGAGGGACGATACGGCAGTGGGGAGGAGCCTGATTCCGGACATAGCTCCCGTGAAGATGGGCTTCTGCCGTGGCTTCCCTTGCACATGTCAGGGTGCAAAATCGTGCCCTGACATTTGCGGGAAGCTGCAGCAGAACCCCATTTGCACCAGCTCTACTTCCGCCATCGAGTTCCTCCCCACTGCTGCATCTTTGCTCCGCTGCCACTGCCACCGCAGGTGTGAATGCGGTATCAGTTTAGGAACCTACTGTGAAAGATGCTGCAGTGAGTTACAGAAACCTGGCTAATTGCTTTCAACCCAGGATTTATGCATGTGTTCCAACACAAGAAAGCAGCGATGAAAGCAACAAGGACTCTGGTAATTTTGTGTTATGGTGCCACTCACAAATATCTTAATTAATGAATGATTCTGTATTGATGAGTGGGAGAGTATTGATTGAATACATGGGTTTTATTTCTTAAACAAAACCTGTTCCTGCTTTTATTTGGGTAAAGATTAGGGATGTGACTTTTGGTCTCAAGTGCCTCTTTCAGTTAAAATGGAGAGATTCAAAAATTGGGCCCTTCTTGGTTCCCAATATTCAGATCTTCTCTTCCTACTGAAATCAATGGGAAATCCTCCCATTGACTTCAATGGGAACAGCCAGGAAACCTCCTCCACCCCCACCACCCCACTCCTGGCCTCAGAGGATGGGGATCCGTTACCCCTAACACTCCCACCCGCCAGGGCCCAGCTTTACCCCCACCACACCCCCAAGGCCCCTGTATGTTACTTACATTTGCAGATCTGGATCTGGAGGCTGGGGGTCATGGCCACCGTGTGGACCGCTGGCTCCGCTATCGGTGGCCGGGCCTGTGGTATGTCCCCATGCATGAGCAGAACAGCTGCCCTCTTCCAAAATGGCACCGACGCTGCTGTCACCATTTTGGATTAGGGCGGCACATACGCAGAATGGCCTTGACGACCATTTTGTTCATGTGTGCTGCACCGCTGCTGGCAGTGGCATTTTCAAGAAACTCCGGACCTGTAAGAAAAAGAACCATGCCCGGCTGCCCGGCAGTGGAGTTGGCTTCGCTGCCATTGGCTGGACATCTTCCACTGCTGACTGGTGTTGGGATCAGGCTTCGCCACCACCCTGCAGTGGAGAAGACCTCGTGGCCTGGCAGTGGAGCTGGCTCCTGACACCAGTCAGCAGCAGAAGAGGCCCAGCTGCCGGTAGCGGNCCATGCCCGGCTGCCCGGCAGTGGAGTTGGCTTCGCTGCCATTGGCTGGACATCTTCCACTGCTGACTGGTGTTGGGATCAGGCTCCGCTGCCAGGTGGCTGGGCCTTCTCCACCACCCTGCAGTGGAGAAGACCTCGTGGCCTGGCAGTGGAGCTGGCTCCTGACACCAGTCAGCAGCAGAAGAGGCCCAGCTGCCGGTAGCGGAGCTGGTGGTCCATCCAGCGGCCATGACCACCCACCCTCCGGACCTGGACCTGCAAAGGTAAGTAACATACAGTGGCCCTGGGGGTGGGGTGGGGGGTAAAGCAGGGCCCTGATGGGTGGGGGTATTAAGGGTAATGGATCCCCACCCCCACCCTCCCAGGCCAGGAGTGGGGTGGTGGGGATGCCCAGGGTTTTTTCAGTAGTGGCTTCCTGTGTCTTGTGACTATCGGACGGTTCTCATTCCCACTCAAGTCAATGGGAAAAAGAACCGACACCGATAGATCCAAAACCGAAAGGAGATCCGAGACACAGGGGAACCGAAATCGAAAGAAACCGAAACTGAAATTTTGTCCAGAGTCCCATTCCTAGTAAAAATGTTTAGAAAAGTGTAATGCATTTAGCAAGCACCACACAGCCCACTGTGAGGACACCCCCACACCCATGTTTTCCGCCCCACTTAGCACAGGCCCCTAGTAAAAGAGGGTGACACTAATTTCTTTCTCTTGTATTAATACGATATTTAAGATTTGAATATTTGCAAATACTGACTTTTTGTTCAGTTTTAAGTGTTACGGTTTCTGTCACCACCCCTGCATTTTTAGTTGAAACTGGGAAAACTGGAAGAGGGTGGTATGATTTTTGTTGCTTAAAATGTAACTATTGAACGAGTGGAGGGAGTGCTAAGCTTTGTCTGATCATTTTTCAGAGGCAATGTAAGGCCTTTTTATTTGGTCAAGAGTTTGGAAGGTGGGGATAGGGGCTGGGGAGGTTGGGATAGGGGATCTTAGTTTTGTTTTATGTCTCTAAATTTTATGTATTTTCATTTGTTGTAACCTACCCTGAGCTATAGAAAAAGGGCAAGATATAAATTTAAATAAATAAATGTTGCTTTTGAGTAGGACCTTTATGAATACAGGGTGCTAGCAACTTTTTTAATTGTTGGAGGGGTAAATTTTTAAAACATTCCCCACTACATGACAACATTTTAAAGGTTGGTAAAATTAAAGCTTGAAATTACTTGAATCTGGGTCTTTAAGAAAGAACAAATGGCAGTTTCCCTGCAGCAATTTAAATCTGTGATGGATCAGTTTTAAGTCCAGAAATTTGCAGGCACGAAAAACTAAGGACAAAGAGGACCCTTTATAAGCGCCCAAGAACAAGAGCTGGTCTTATAGGCTGCACTGACTGAGCTGCAGAGTACCTGAGCGCTGCTGGGTGAATTAAGGATGGAGCAGTCGCAAACCCCCTTCTGCACACCCGAAAGGCTGGCTTTGTCCTGGACGCTGAATGTCCTCGCTGTTGCGGGTTTCCATCTGACACTTCACGTTATGTCAGAGCAGGAGCGCTTCCCCCCACCCTTGTATTTAATATATTGGTGACTATGTGTTTTTAATGAAGGTGCCCTGTATTCTGGAGCTAGCAAATGCACGATGTGTTGATGCAGTCGCCAAGATAAGTAGTGATTTTTAAATAAACAGCAGTGCAAACAGTTACATAAAACTCGTGTAAATTGCTGGCACATACTGTTAGATTGGCTTAAGTTATGTAACCCTCTTTCAGCCAAGTTTTTATTTTTTATTTTTTTTAAATATCCAATTTATGCACTTTACATTTTAAAATCAGGCGCAGGCTTTCTTTCCACCTGTTTCTTTCCCACACACCACCTACCACGGGGAGAAACACAATTTTACTGTGGACCTAGTGTAGCAGCAACAGTCCAAGCTGATGAGGGGCAATTAGGGTTGCCACCTCTCCAAATCTGACTCACAATCTCTGGGCTCCAGAAGAAGCCTTGATTTCTCCGGTCAGCCAGGGGTACTTGTGTTGCTAATCTGAAGAATTGAAGCTTCTGGGGTCAGTCATGCCAGAAAGGGTATAAATAGATGGATGTGGAGGCTGCTTGCCCTGAGAGCTGCTCCAAGGGTGCACTCCCAGTTCCGCCTGCTTGAAGCCCCGCCTTAGTCCGTTTTAGACGGACCCAGTAGTTGCCCTGCCTGATGACACTCCCCCCACCCCCACACCATAAAGTTGTGGGTGAATCAGACATGGAACAGGCTTTGCAGAAGTAGCTGAGATGAACAACTCTCAGAGACAGGATGCTGGGCTTGATGGACTATTGGTTTAACCCAGTATGGCACTTCTTATGTTCTTAAGTAGTAAGATGGTTGTTGGCCCTGCCCCATTTTAAAACCTTGCTCCAGTGTATGTGTCAGCTTGCGTGCTGAGTGGGAAAGCAAGAGAGGTGGGAGCAGACAGAGGAATTTCCAGAAGAGAGGTTCTGCATCTGAGCATCCCAAGAGTGGGAAGGCACAGAACCACTTGAAGAAGAACCCACTCTGTGACGCACAGAAAGTTACTTTGAGAGAGAACTTGTGCTGTAGGGATCTTATTCCAGAGAACAGCACCTTATGAATTTAATAGCCCTTTTGAAGACAGTGTGTGTGTCAGGTAATGTGAATTGTCCCAGCTGGTTGGTTTTGAGCTGAGTTATTTGAAACATCATGAACTTGGTAGGTAAAAAGCACAAGTAAGGCTGTGCTTCTCTCAGCTTGAGCTCTGAGGTGGCCCATAGGAGCTAGTCTGTTGGTGTTTACAAGTTACCTCAAATACACAGATCAGACGCAGTCTAGCTGAGATGAGAGTGGCTAGTAACCAGAACTGGGTGAATGTTACATATAATGGCCCTTTTTACACAAGAAGGGCCCACTTGTGCACACAGATCTTCTGTGTGGGCATGAGTGGGTGCTGCCCATGTGACTGCCATGGCGGGTGGGTGGGGGTGAGTGCATGCTCCTGCGGTACATCCATCTCCACCCATAGCCCATTCATGGAGCAACTGGCCAGAAAGGCGATCTCTCCATGCATGGAGGTGGGTGGAGATGGGTGTGCGCCCATGTACTTCTGTCCCCCACCATCCCAGCACTGGTGGAAATGCCCATCCCCCTCTGCACCCCTGCCTGTTCAAAAAGGGCCAAAGTCTTCATGCCTGGCCATTGGAGTAACTTTGGTCCAAAGATTGGGGTGGAAGAGGTTCCACATGGAATAAAAGAATAAGAAATGGAGGTGTGGAGCTCCCTTCTACACAGAGAAGGTGTAACACACTCACAAGGCAGGCTAAGTCCTGCAATCCTTAGTCTGTATTTCTGTCTAATTCAATTAAGGGTGTTTTCAGACGTGAAGGGGCGGCTTCGCCCCGTCCCGAAAACAACCCAGAGATTCCTCGCTGGGATTACCCAGGCACGGCAAACAGACATGCCGGGGATCCCGGCGGGGAATCAGGGAGTGGGCAGGGCCGTGCGGCGCAACGTGCGGCCGCACGGCCCCGCCCCCTCCACGCTCCGTTGCCGCCCACCCTCCGGGAAGACGGGCGGGCAGCGAGGCCAATGCCGCCGCAGCGTCTGGCCGAGTTCATCACGGCCCGGAATCCCGCCGGGGATTCTGGGCTGTGATAGCCGGCCAGATGTTACTTTTTATTGATGCACGCCTGGAATCACTTTCACCACGCTTCTGTGGATTTTCCCGCCAGGAGCCCGGGAAGCATGGTTGAAATTGACCCCATGTGGGTATTCAGTGTGGCGAACATCTGGCGGCCGCCGAACAGACGTGCAGGGCACAGTGACCACAGGTGGGTATTGACTGTGGTTCACTGTGATCTCGTCACGTCTGAAAATACCCTAAGTCTAGAAAAAGTGTGGTTGCTGTGTTGGTCCAAAACATAAGAAAAAGTGACAAAATAATTCAGATGAGCTCTTTTGAGATATTATCTGATCTATTTTGTCTCCATCTGAGCCAATGAAGGATTCCCTGAATATGTAGCCCAAGAGAATTGAGTTCCAACATTCACTAGGAACTTCCTTTGGGATTCTTGGAAAATCATAGGCTTCTCATTTGGGGCTTTACCCTTTATTTCAATCAACACTATGGATTACAGAGAGAGGAAAATAAAAAATGATGTTTTCATACAAAATATCAAAATCACTTGGAAAATTTCAAAAGCAAAAATGAAATTTTAGAAATTGTTCACAAATGTAATTTATTAAGCGGGATCCCACAGAGCCTTGTCCTGGATCTGGTACTAATGAACAACTTAGAGGTGTGCACCAGGGGCCCATGTCACTTTTGTTTTCATTTTTTCATTTTTGTTATTTAAATCTGTCGTTTTCATTTTCATAAATATCAACTTTTTGTTTTCGTTTTTGCTTTCATTTTTGATTTCCATTGGTTTCAATGGAAACCACATTTTCAGTTGTAATGTTTTTGTTTTTCATTATATGTGGCTGAAACTTGTAGTGATTATATGTCCAATATAGGCAATTAAGTGTACCACATTTAAAAAAAGATTGGGTAAAGGAATCCAATTATATTAGCAGTTGAATTATATTATTTTGCAAAAATCTTCATATACATTCTTACCTGTAACTTCTTTGCCTCACACTTAATGTAGATGAAATGTGGCAGGTTTATACACCTTCCCATATTTACTATCTCTGCCAACTTTCAGAAAGATTGGATAAAGGGTCCTGATGTATGTCTGACTAACATCTTTGTAGTCCAACCAGTGTACATGAAATTTGGCAGGACTGTATATCACCCTTTCACGATCATCTCTGCCAAATATCAGAAAGATGTGAAAAAGGGTCCCAATTTTATATGCCTGCACAGCATATGCAGAGAAGGAGCCTATGCCAGGGATTCTCTTACATGTCACTGGTTGTTTTCACACACACATTTCTCCTGGATGTTTGCTGTTACATCCTGAAATGTCTGTGTGTCTAAATCACTCATCCATATCTTAAACATCTGGATCTTTGAACTAAAGTGTAGAACGTCTCCCAGAACTTTTGTGTGTAAAAGGTTCTCCTGGTAAACTGCTTTGCTCCAGGCAGCTGTGGTCACTTGGTTTCCATGGCAGCCTGTCATGTCTACAGATGTGGCTACTTTAGGCTGCCTCAGGGCACTGTTTGTGTGAAGAATGCATCCAGAACTTATTTGTGGACTTGTAAACCCAGAAGATTGAAAAATCCGGAACTTGAACGTGTGTGTAAAAATGCCCACGGTGGTATAAGATCGATTTGTGATGCCAATTGGCCAGCAGAAATGTCAACCAAATATCCTCATTCTGTGCTGTGTGACCATCCCAACATCTCTCCCCCACTTGTTACTGGGAAGTCAGAAACATCCGTTTAGGAAAGAGCCAATAGAGATTATCTTATGTCCTCTGTCACAGTGCTGCAGGATGTGATTGTGATGATAATTGGCCAGCTTGGATGTGTAAACTATGTCTCCTGATTGCTGGGATGCTATCCCCAAAGTACCCCAGTTATGTCTCTTCTATACCTGCCTGAGGGCCGCTCCGTATGTCCACCTCAAAGCCACCACCGATTGGTCCTGTAAAGCTGGAAGCATGCAGTAATTGGCCAGTGAATGTGTCTTTCAGTCTTTTGGATTGGTCCACATCCTCCGTCCTACAGCCTCCCTCCCCCTGCCATGCCAGGTGCCTGCCTCTGACCTGGCACTGCATGTGCTGCTATTTATCTAAATAATGGTCTTCAAGGGGACAACTTCAATTGATTATAAAATTGGGTCCCTTTATCAAATTGTCCTGTAGTTTGGAAGAAATTACAGGGCAGGTATGTGACACATTCCTGCCAAATGTCTTGTAAACAGGATGGAATATAAAAATGTTACAGCTGGAAATGTATTTTCAAGTTAATGTCTTATACCATCAGAACCCTTTATCCAATCTTTCTGTCAATTACCAGGAGTGTTAAGCTTGTGTAGGGACATAATATTGACAGGTTTCATGGAAATTGGATGGAAGATAAAGAAGTTGTAGCCATGNGCGGCGCAACGTGCGGCCGCACGGCCCCGCCCCCTCCACGCTCCGTTGCCGCCCACCCTCCGGGAAGACGGGCGGGCAGCGAGGCCAATGCCGCCGCAGCGTCTGGCCGAGTTCATCACGGCCCGGAATCCCGCCGGGGATTCTGGGCTGTGATAGCCGGCCAGATGTTACTTTTTATTGATGCACGCCTGGAATCACTTTCACCACGCTTCTGTGGATTTTCCCGCCAGGAGCCCGGGAAGCATGGTTGAAATTGACCCCATGTGGGTATTCAGTGTGGCGAACATCTGGCGGCCGCCGAACAGACGTGCAGGGCACAGTGACCACAGGTGGGTATTGACTGTGGTTCACTGTGATCTCGTCACGTCTGAAAATACCCTAAGTCTAGAAAAAGTGTGGTTGCTGTGTTGGTCCAAAACATAAGAAAAAGTGACAAAATAATTCAGATGAGCTCTTTTGAGATATTATCTGATCTATTTTGTCTCCATCTGAGCCAATGAAGGATTCCCTGAATATGTAGCCCAAGAGAATTGAGTTCCAACATTCACTAGGAAATTCCTTTGGGATTCTTGGAAAATCATAGGCTTCTCATTTGGGGCTTTACCCTTTATTTCAATCAACACTATGGATTACAGAGAGAGGAAAATAAAAAATGATGTTTTCATACAAAATATCAAAATCACTTGGAAAATTTCAAAAGCAAAAATGAAATTTTAGAAATTGTTCACAAATGTAATTTATTAAGCGGGATCCCACAGAGCCTTGTCCTGGATCTGGTAATAATGAACAACTTAGAGGTGTGCACCAGGGGCCCATGTCACTTTTGTTTTCATTTTTTCATTTTTGTTATTTAAATCTGTCGTTTTCATTTTCATAAATATCAACTTTTTGTTTTCGTTTTTGCTTTCATTTTTGATTTCCATTGGTTTCAATGGAAACCACATTTTCAGTTGTAATGTTTTTGTTTTTCATTATATGTGGCTGAAACTTGTAGTGATTATATGTCCAATATAGGCAATTAAGTGTACCACATTTAAAAAAAGATTGGGTAAAGGAATCCAATTATATTAGCAGTTGAATTATATTATTTTGCAAAAATCTTCATATACATTCTTACCTGTAACTTCTTTGCCTCACACTTAATGTAGATGAAATGTGGCAGGTTTATACACCTTCCCATATTTACTATCTCTGCCAACTTTCAGAAAGATTGGATAAAGGGTCCTGATGTATGTCTGACTAACATCTTTGTAGTCCAACCAGTGTACATGAAATTTGGCAGGACTGTATATCACCCTTTCACGATCATCTCTGCCAAATATCAGAAAGATGTGAAAAAGGGTCCCAATTTTATATGCCTGCACAGCATATGCAGAGAAGGAGCCTATGCCAGGGATTCTCTTACATGTCACTGGTTGTTTTCACACACACATTTCTCCTGGATGTTTGCTGTTACATCCTGAAATGTCTGTGTGTCTAAATCACTCATCCATATCTTAAACATCTGGATCTTTGAACTAAAGTGTAGAACGTCTCCCAGAACTTTTGTGTGTAAAAGGTTCTCCTGGTAAACTGCTTTGCTCCAGGCAGCTGTGGTCACTTGGTTTCCATGGCAGCCTGTCATGTCTACAGATGTGGCTACTTTAGGCTGCCTCAGGGCACTGTTTGTGTGAAGAATGCATCCAGAACTTATTTGTGGACTTGTAAACCCAGAAGATTGAAAAATCCGGAACTTGAACGTGTGTGTAAAAATGCCCACGGTGGTATAAGATCGATTTGTGATGCCAATTGGCCAGCAGAAATGTCAACCAAATATCCTCATTCTGTGCTGTGTGACCATCCCAACATCTCTCCCCCACTTGTTACTGGGAAGTCAGAAACATCCGTTTAGGAAAGAGCCAATAGAGATTATCTTATGTCCTCTGTCACAGTGCTGCAGGATGTGATTGTGATGATAATTGGCCAGCTTGGATGTGTAAACTATGTCTCCTGATTGCTGGGATGCTATCCCCAAAGTACCCCAGTTATGTCTCTTCTATACCTGCCTGAGGGCCGCTCCGTATGTCCACCTCAAAGCCACCACCGATTGGTCCTGTAAAGCTGGAAGCATGCAGTAATTGGCCAGTGAATGTGTCTTTCAGTCTTTTGGATTGGTCCACATCCTCCGTCCTACAGCCTCCCTCCCCCTGCCATGCCAGGTGCCTGCCTCTGACCTGGCACTGCATGTGCTGCTATTTATCTAAATAATGGTCTTCAAGGGGACAACTTCAATTGATTATAAAATTGGGTCCCTTTATCAAATTGTCCTGTAGTTTGGAAGAAATTACAGGGCAGGTATGTGACACATTCCTGCCAAATGTCTTGTAAACAGGATGGAATATAAAAATGTTACAGCTGGAAATGTATTTTCAAGTTAATGTCTTATACCATCAGAACCCTTTATCCAATCTTTCTGTCAATTACCAGGAGTGTTAAGCTTGTGTAGGGACATAATATTGACAGGTTTCATGGAAATTGGATGGAAGATAAAGAAGTTGTAGCCATGAATGTGTATGAAGGTTTTCTTAAAATCACACCATTCAATTTCTTCTAAAATCGGTTCCCTTTCTCTAATCCTTTCAAAAATTGGTACACATAGTGCCCTCCATTGAATACAATCTCCCCAAGTTTCATCAGAACTGAATAAGACTCAAAAAGGTATAGCCGGAAATAAGTTTTTCAGTATTTGAAAAACAAAAAGTAATTTTCATTTCTATTTTCGTTATTATTATTTGTCATTTTTGTTATTGCAATAACAATAACAAAAATGACAATTTTCATTATCATTATTGTAATAACAAAAATGACATGCACACCCCTAGGGGTAGAGGGAATACTTATCAAGTTTGAAGATGACACAAAATAGAAGGGGTGGCTAACATCTTGGAAAATAGAATTATTTATTTATTTATTTATTTTATTTTAATTGATTTGTTTCCCGCCCCTCTTGAGAACAGCGCGGGGCGGTTTAAATTAGAATTTAAACAAATCTCGAGAGGCTGGAAATCTGGAGTGAAATTAGCAAACCGAAATTCAACTGAGATAAATGTAAACTTCTGCATTTGGTGAAGAAAATCCAAATGCACAAATATAAAATGAGGGATACTGACTTGGCAGCAGTACACGTGAAAAGGATCCTGGGATCATTGTTGATCACAAACTGAACATGAGTCAGCAATGAGATGAAGCTGCATAAAAGGCGAACGCAATTTTAGGCTGCATTAACAGAAGCATTGTTTCTGAGACAGCAGAAGTGATAATTCTACTCTATTCAGCACTTTTCTGACCATACCTTGAGCATTATGTCCAGTTTTGAGAAGGGCTGAAATGGAAATTCGGCCCAGTTTCTGTTTTTGATGGAACTAGGCATTTCATGTAGTCTGATCAGAATTCTGATCGGAATGATTTTATTTTTTTTGGCATTTTGAACAAGTGAAAAATGGCCACAGCCATACAACAAAATGATGGCCACCATACTGCAGCCACTATTTTGTTGTATGGATGTGGCCATTTTGCACATGCACAAATGGTTTGATCAAAAATTTATTTTGATCGGAATTTTGATCAAAATTCCGACAGCTGTTCCGTTTTCATGAAATCGTTCTGCGAAAATGGAATGGCTATTTCGGACCAGCAGTAGTTTAGGGCATCTTATTTTTTGAAGAACATTGACAAATTGGAGAGGGTTCAGAGGAGGGTGACAAAGATGATAAAAGTTCTGGAAAGCGAGTCTTACGAGGAAATGTTGCAAGAACTGGGGATGTTTCGACTAGAGAAAAGAAGACTAATGGGAGACATGGCAGAAGTCATTCCCTGATCCCTAATTGTCTACTTTCTCATTTTAAGTGGGGGGAAGGGGAAATTCCATATTAATTTCAAAATTCTGGTTGGCCCCACATAATGTTGTCTTGGCCCTACCTACTGTTATTTTGACCCCGTCTACCATTATCTTGGCCTACTGCTGGCCCTGCCCACCATCCCACCAGCCTTTGGGTGTCTTTAGACATAACGTCAACAGGTGCCTGAATGTGTGTTTTGACCTTGATATGAACACTGGTTTGGTCCTGTGTTCCCCAGATGGCGCTGCTTAGACACATAGCCATCTTGGGGCAAATTGGTGCTTTACTCACCACCCAATCTCAGCACACAAACGCTGTTGTCCCATTCCCCATATTGTACTTGCTAACACGCCACGTGATATCATTATTCACAACGCTGGCCACCTGTTCAGCCAAAACACGCAAATTGTCCTTGTGATGCAATGGTGTACTGTTCACATTGCGTCTTCAGTGGGTGGCCAAATTGGGTGTTGGGATTGTTATGGTGCTTACACACAATGGCCAATCATACGCTTAGGGGTTTTGACACCCGATCTTTGTTATGTCTAAAGAAGCCCTTTGTCAGGGATATTGTAGCTTCATCGAAGCAGGCTGTTACATTAGATGACCCCACAGTCCCTTCCATCTCTAAGATTCCATTAATCTATTCTATGATTCTATGATGAAGGAAATGTAGAATTGTCAACATTTCCCGTCAACATTGCTGAAAATAAATGTTAATTTTTAAACACTTGTAGGTCTAAACTATTTGTGAAATTCCAAAGACTTTTGCAGTGCCAACAAATCTGTGCAATTTGGGGATGTTCAAGATCAAGTTTTTTTTGTTGAACTATTGTTTTAATGGAATTTTTTCAAACCTGCTTTAAGTGGAACCAGTGGAAATTCTGATAATTCTGACTAGGAATGTTCTCATGGTGTGAATGACACTGCACTTGTCTTTGAGTGACAAAGTACTAGTATTGTACTATATTCATTAAGACTGTCAGCAAAGGAGTGTGTCTGTGCCTGAGTGGACATGAAGGTTCTCTCTGGAGATACAGAAGGGATACGGCTGACTTTTAGCAGATGTTCCATAGTGTGTGGGTCATAACTACAAAGCACATTATTACTCCCAACACCTTTGGATATTAAAAAATTAAATCAGTGTTTTTAACTCAAGTGTATTTATTTTAAGTTTTTTACTGGAGTGCTTTCTGCATTTGTGTTTTATTCACAATGGGGCAAATCCATATTGTTACGCATGCACCCATACACAAGGTACACATGTGCATCGTGTGTGTTGAATGCACACATCATGTGTGTAAGGTGTGCGCATCGAGGGCAGGCTTTGTGCATGATGTGCATATGATGAGCAAGCTGTACATGCCTTGTGCACACGATACCCAAGGCATGCACACAATGTTCACATGCACCTTGTATATGCATGTATATGTATATGTATATGCATGCGTAGCGACATGGACTGACCCTGTTGTTAGGAAGACAGAACTGAAATGGTTAGTGGATTTGCTACCCACACCAGGTACTTTCACAAGTATGCGGGAACCCCTTCAAGAATTTGTCAGGTTTCTGCATACCTGTCAGAGTACCCAACCAGGTACCAAATCCTGCCCCGTACCTTTCACTGATTTACCTGGATCCCGGGGGGAGGTGGTGGCAGGGAGAGCAGTTGGCAGGTGATGATGGCAGCATTGCAGAAATGGCATCAGGGGCAATCTTTAGGATCATGGTGACGGGGGAGCAAAGGGGGTGATAGCGGAGTCTGGAGGCTTGCTTTGACGCCTGGCTCATCCTCCTGGAGCATGCAAAGCCTCCAGGAATGAACTTGAAATGTACCAAGTAGGGATGGGACACTGGGGAGAATACCGGATTTAGGGGTATCAGATCTCCCCGGTATCAGCATACCAAATTTTTAACATTGGCCGCTTTACCGGGTTTTTTTATATTGCGGCCATTGACTTCAATGGCTGCAATGTAAAAAAACAGGTAAAGCAGCCAATGTTAAAAATCCGGTATGCTGATACTGGTAAATATTGGATTATCAGATTAATCTGATACACCTGATTATCAGGTGTTTCAGATTTATCCGATACCGATATTCCCACCCCTAGTGCCAAGTGCCCTTCCAGTTTGTTCTGGAGCTTGTTTCTGAGGGTATGTTTCATCTCTAAAACCAAGTTCTTATACTGGAGAGGCTGTATGTTAGTTACTGGATGTTCTTCCTGGGCCCTGTGAACCATCCCTGATTTTCTTCCATAGGTTTTTAGTGGGAGTTGGTAGGGCTGGGTGATATTCAGAGGTTGAAGCTCAGCTCCACCATAGTATCTCCATCACAGCATACAGCAGAGGTGGTGAACCTCCAGCCCATGGCTATTTTTTACTTGAGCCCTTTCTAGTTCCTAGATCTCCCCTTTGGATTGAGTTCCCTTCTCTCAAGCACTAAAAGAATGAACTGAGGGAAATGCAAGTGAGATGAGGGCATGCACTCAAAAGAATAGGCGATGAGTACAAGGCATAGATCCATTGTCTGGATCCTCCCTTCCTTCATCATCCTGAGTACTGTCATGAGGTCATTATGCCAGCCCTCCCCTCTCAGAAGAGCAGTGTAGGGCTCCTTTAAGGCTACTTCAAGGAGACAGTTGCTAAGGTAATTGCAAGCACAGTGGCCAGTTGTGTCGCATGTTACTTAAGCTAGATGCAGCACTCATTCAGGGCTGGTGATCTGATCTCGATCAGTGTGAAGGCTGGCTCTTGCTCCTGCTCTGCTTCAGTTCGTTGTCTGGTGTCCTTGCTACAGATCCTGTGTTTTATGTCTGTCAGTGTCTCTGTGTCATAAGTTGCCCTACCCGTGTTCTCAGACTGTTCAGACAATCATGGCTCTATAGTTAAGATGGTAGCAAACTCTCATTGAACAGTGCCTATGCTGTTCAATGGGAGTCAGTAGAGCAAAAACTTCCCGTTGGCGACCATTCTAGCTTTCCTCCAGCAACACATGTGTTCTGTGATTACAAACAATGAAGAGGAGTCCAGGGGTGGATCACGGGGGGTGGGGGGGTGGGAGGGGCTGATGGTGGTGATGGGGTCCCCATCCCTCACCTGCCTCTGCCTGCTAGTAGTGCTGCAGCAGCAGGACACTGGGACACCTATCAGACTAGGAGATAGAGCTGTTTTGTTTGTTTACAAACAACTCATCCCCATGTGAGTGATCGGAAGGTTGTTGTAAAGAAGGTTCCTCGAGATGGCCCCAAACATTCTCACAACTGGGTTGTGCATGCTCACCCTATTTAAATAATAGACCATGTGATGGTCTTGAGCTCCTCTAGTATAAAAAAGCACTCTCCCTCTCAAAATGACAGTTCCTTTCAACCCTTGCTAGGAATATAAGAAAAAAATTCCATGTGGGACTGGACGGGTGGGTGTTGTGAGAATGTTTAGAGCCATCTCGAAGAACCTTGTTTACAAGGCAGCAACCGTCTGTTCTTCTTTGAGTGGCTCCTCACAGGCCGTTTTTACACAGTTCTGTCGGGTGGTGGGTACATGGGCATGCTGGTGCGTGGGCAAGGTGTTCACATGACTACACACGCATCCCCACTCCTTCACACCCACGGAGCAACCTCTGTTTTCCCCAGTTGCTCCGTGTGTGAGGATGAGTGGGGGGTGAGTGGGGATGTGTGTTAGGCATGCATGCGCACGTACTCCCAGTCACCATGGACATTCGTGCCACGTCGTTCGCCCGGAGCTCCCCCAACAATGAACACACAGAAAATTACGTGTTCATGGGTGGGAGAGGCCTGTATAAAAAGGGCCACAGTCTCACAACTGTCTTACTTATACTATCGTAGGTAGGAATATAAAACAATATCTATTCTATCTGGGAAAATCTGCAAATATGGTTCTGAGATTATTATGGCTGCTATTTCACTAACTTTTCTTAATGAAGTTATTGCTAACAGGAGTACTGTCTTTAAACCCCCACCCCATAACCAGTTCATTTGCGCCCCTCATATAATCAATTCACGCTGCCCCAGGGGTGAAAATGAAATGGTTATGGGTGGGGGGCAAGCCCAGGTCATGCAAGAGAAGACTAAGCAGCTGCACAAAGCATTGTTGAGTTTTTTTAGATCAAAGGGTGTCCTCCCTTTGATCTAAAAAAACTCATAGAGTAATTGGGGGATAAAGCCATCCCCCAATTACTCTATGGAGCCCATTTTTGGGTACTAGGTAAAACTAAGGCCCTGGAAAGATTACAATCTGGCTTCATAAGGGCTTTACTTTCCGCCCCCGCTGGGAAACCAAACCAAGCTTTATGCCTAGAGTGTGGCCTTCTGCCTCTCCAGGAAAGGATTTGGCAGGGGGCTATAACATATTGGCTTTGCCTCTTCTTTAATATGGCCACTCCATGGTCACAACTGGTCATGGACATAAGTTTTCAAACGACTGGGCAGTCACGGTGGTGGACAAAATTAAGCATCTGGGCTTTAGCCCGGCAGTTTTGGCCCCATTGAGGTTTAGAGGGGAAGAAAGCTGCTAGCTGAAAGACTGTCTAACACTATGTGGCAGGAGATAAGAGCTGAAATAGGTGTTAGTAGGGCCCTGGGGCTATATCCTGTGATAGCTAATGAGTCACGGGCCCCTATGCCTTATTTGGGGGGTAGTCTGCGGACAGTGGCAAGAAGGTTATTTCTCTTGGCCAGACTTAACGCATTCCCTTCTGCCCAAACAGAAGGCAGATATAGTGGAATCCCATTAGCCGAGCGCCTATGCCACTGTGTCCTGAAACAGGTGGACTCCCTGGACCACATTTTGCTGAAATGTCCACTATTTGCTGAGATACGGGGGAAATATTTAGCGCCCCTGATTACTCCTTTTCTGGGCCGTTCCCCCGAATTTTATGTTTCTTTTCTGTTGAGTGATCGATCGGTGGAAACTACGGGGACGGTGGGCAAATATTTGACTTTACTCTATAAGCTAAAGCGGAATAGGGCCAAGGATTCCATTTAATTGCTTGGTTTCAGAGCCTAATTCTTTAGGCTCGTATTCCATCCAGTGGTGGTTTACCGCCCTGACCTCCTTCTTCCCGGGCTGCTTTATAGAATTTTATATTCCTCCACCGAGTGATTGATCGGCAGTATCTTCTGGGTTGACAGGTTTATATCTGCCCCTAGTTTTAAGTTAAAGTAGAATAGGGATAAGGACTTTGATTTTATCCCCATAAAGAAAGGGCTGCGCCAGGGCTGTGTCCTAGCCCCCATTCTTTTTAATATTTATCTTACAGATCTTGTGGCTTGCCTTACTTTCCAAGATTCCCACCCCCTTAAGATAGGCTCTTATAGCCTTAGTGTTATTCAATTTGCAGATGACCGTATACTCATGTCCCAAACGGCAATTAGTCTTACGCGGCTCATAAGCAAGCTTGATAGCTATTTCTCAACTAGGGATTTGGAAGTGAATCCTGCAAAGTCCAAGATTATGGCCACAGGAAAGCACAAAGTCTTAACGAAGTGGGCGGTCAACCATGTCTCACTTGAGATCGTGAAGTCCTTCTCGTATTTGGGGGTTACCTTCTCCAGCCATGGCTCGTGGGCTGGTCACCTTCGACTATGAGGTATTAAGGCTATGAGGGCAGCGCACCTTTTGGCTAAGGCCATGTGGAATTCCAGGGGGTGTACTTCCCTCCTCAGTCATTCAAGTATACAAGGCTAAGATTCCACCTACAATGCTCTTTGGTCTGGACATTATTCCCTTCCCCGATCCCTCAATTCTGGGGAAACAGCAAAGTTTTTTTTTGCGTCGCTTTCTGCAGGTGGGGAAGGAGGTTCCGGCAGCAGTTTTGAGGGCAGAGACTGGAATAATCTCTGTCTATGCCTTGTCGCAAAAGGTTGTAGTCAGATATTGGATGTGGATACTCTCACTGCAGGATACCGCATTACCTTATCTATGCCTCAAGGAGGAGCTGAGTTATGAGGGTAATAGAGCCTACCCTTGGCTAGTTTACCTTAAATTAATACTCAGCCTTTTGGGTTTTTCTCTTCAATATTTTGCGGGCAAAGCACTTTCTGCAATTAATAGGGAGGTTTGCTTTAGGCTTGTTGACATCCAGCACCAGGAGGATCTTGCTAGAGTGGCAGCTTGGAAGGTGGCCCCCTTGTTGGGATCTGCTAAGCTTTCTTCCAGTTTTGAATCCTATTTGGATTATCTTTCTAATAGGAACTTGCGAAGAAGCTTTACATTACTTAGGTTCCTATTGTTACGGTCAGCAGTTACCGAGGGGATGTATATGCGGCAAGCTTATAATTGCCGGCTCTGCTCATGCAACCAGTGTGCAGTCGAAACAACTATGCATTTTTTACTTGCTTGCCCGAATTATAAAGATTTAAGGTCAGCATAGCTAGAACCACTGATGAGCGAACTCCCTATTCCTGTTTCTGAATCCACCTATTATTTCCTTCTCAATCAAACCAGTTTAGAGGCGGTTTTTGCCGTGGCTTCCTTCGTTTGACTGGCAGCCAAAAAGCAAAGGGAGCTTCATGATGTAGGCAGTGGTATCTCTAGTATATGGTAAATGGGTTGGTTGCCCCATGTATGGTTTCCTGGAGATGTTTGTCTCTGAATTTGGTCTGTCAATTAGCTTGTAGTGAGTGTATTTTTGTTTTATGTTAATTGATCACACCCTATATGTTATGTATGATTGGGTATATGTACATGTCAATCTATGATTTGAGAACCTCTTGCTGTATTGTGGGGGCTGCGAGTCAAACTATTTACTTCCCTAGGTTCTGTGTATGCCTATGGCTAAGGGTTGATATGCTTGGCTCACTCAATGGGGTAGGTTTTATTTTAGTTTTCGCTTGGATGTGTATTTATGTGTATTTATGTGTCTGTTGTATTTTTGTGTTTGCTGTTGGGCTATAGTGAGAGCTAGTTCCTAATAAAACTTGACTTGACTTGGATAAGGACTTCATCAATTGTATTGTCTTAAGAGCTTTAATCGTCTAAAGTTTGTATCTAATGCCTGTATCTATGTAATGGTGGTTTAATCCCTTGTATATTGTATTTATTATTTTAACTTTGTACCACTATTTTTATATTTTTATATTTTTATTTACTCGGTTTAGCCCTCCTTTGTTTGGGCTCAGGTAGGATATGTGTATGTTTGGTTTGCAATGGCCTAATGTGGCTAAGCAATAAACATTATTAATTATTATTATTAATAATTTACTGTCATGTTAACGTTTGAATATAATTTGTAATGCTGCCTTAACAAGCTTCTTAAACTGAAGGTTTTTTTGTCTAGGTAATCTATAATATATTTAATCCTTATCCAGTGGTATGGGGTCCTGGCATCCCCCTCCGGCAGCAATTCTGCAATAACTCCAAAGTTAGTGACCCTCTTACTGTGTCTATTTAGGACGTTGTCACTGGCACCCCAGTACACAATACCCTCAAAGGACAGTCAGCTACCACTAACCATTTGTCTTCTGTGGATCAAAAACTATCCAGGACAAGCTGGACCCCAGTTGCGAATGGGTTTTCCCTATTGGGGCCCAAAAGTACCCCAACCCATGTTAACGGTTAGGGTACTTTTGGATCTCATTTAAATTTTATGTTGTTTTGCTACTCCAATTAGCTTTCTATAATAACAGAAGACAAACTTTGTCTAACATAACACATTTGTCAAAATATATATAACACTTTTGTGTCACTTGGAGTCATTCAGCTTCCCCATAGATGTTGCTGGGATGATACAGGGCTGTTTCTGAAAGATTGCTTGCACAAATGCCTTAGCAGGTTCATTTAGCAGGTTCACACCCACTCATGTCTCCAGGGTAACAAATGCCATGCCTCTGACTTTTGCACAGCCTTTTGACCATTGTACTCCAAACCAGTTTGGTTGGTTGCAAGCAGGAGTACACTCCCTGAAGTACACTCTACCAAAACCCACCTTGAAAACAGATTCTACAAAAATAAGAGGATATTGTTGTCATGAGTTGGAGGTCCACCCCCCCCCCCCCACTTTACTGGGTTTGAGTGACTCAGTTTCCCTCGCTTACAGCCCACTTGAACCAGTTTTCCTCTCTAGCTGATTCAAGCCTGCAGCAGGGACAACCCCTTTGTCACCCAAGGGCCTGATCCTTCCCGTTTACAGACTCTTTATTCTTTCTGGGTTTGCAAGAGTTTGAAAACTCAAGTGGCTCGTTGTTTCCAATGTTAGACACAGACACTTCTTTATAAAGATAAGAAGAAAGTTTATTGATTACATAAGCAGGATAGTTGATGCAGAGTGTCTAATCAAAATGAAAAGTAATATAACGCATTCCTAGTCTATACTGAGCAAGCTTCTAGCTAAAGTCTTATCCTATAGAAAGTCCATGGAATCAGTGCATACACAGCCAGTTTGGTGATATTGGCTGGACCCAAGTTCTTAAGGTTAGAAATCAAAGTCCTGGTCTCACTGCATGTCTTCCAGCCTTGCTAGCTGGCAAGATACAGGATGCAGATGAGATTGCTCAAGATGGCTCTGGCCCTCTCCTTTGTCTTGTCTCCCTTTAAATACCTTTTCATGGTCTCTTTGTTTGAGTTTTCCTGCTCATGAGCGTGTGGGTTTCCTCATGTAGGCAACCCAGGTAAACAGGAAACTTAATTTGCAAGTAAATAGGTTTCTGTCTGGCTAGGCTTCCCGAATACACATTCTCTAAATGTCTACACTTCCTGGAGTTTCCCGACTGTCAGTTTACACTACATAATTACATGAACTGAGCTGTCAGTTCTCAACATTACATCCATGTTTGACCTTCAGCTTTACATATATGTTAGACCTATAGTCCTGTATATCTCCTGTGTGGCCTCATGTTCCTTCGTGACAATTGTGCCTTTGCCTTGTGCCTTTTGCAAAGGGTCAGTTGACCGGAAAACTCGCAGGTGGTGTGAGGGGTGTCAAAATTTTATTTTACTGATTATGCATATAGGGTAAAAACATACCCCATAAGACATACTTTTATCACAGTTCTGTGTATGGTTTTTGGCCTGGGACGGGAGTGTATTGTGACACATACTGACTTCTGTTCTCACATGAAATGAAATTTCATTCAGGTATGTTTGTACCTCACAGTAATATCTTATGGGGCCCAAAATTACCTCACGATAACAACATCATCCTTTTCACAAAATTGGATGAAGGCTAATCTGTATCTATATCTGTCTGTCTGTCTGTCTGTCTAGGGGGAGACAGACAAGGGAAGGAAAAGGGTAAAATGTAAAGGTTATAAGGAAAGGTAAGGTATATGATATGTATAGGTGGTAATGTACACTGAGGTCTGGGGAAGATTTTGCTATCACCAGAGTTCTGCAAACGCAACCTGACACAGCAAGAGCTAACACAGAACAAGAATCAAACAGCCTGGCCTTGACAATATAAAGGGTTGCTGTGCCCACCCCAGGCCCCCTGATTGGTTCTGGGAGGTTGGAGGCATTGAGCAATCACAGGGAGCTATGCGACTGCCTGGGACCTGGTTGCGCTGCCCATTGACCAGTGATTACATCGATCAGATCCTTGCTGTCTGCTCACCCCTCCCATCACAGGCCCAGTTCAAGAGTTCAACACTGGCCCTTTTCACACAGACACTCTAACACTGATAAAATAGGTGTTACATTTTATTATACATATTGCAGAGCACTCATAGAGCACAGCTGCAGCCCTGCAATATGTATAATCAAATGTAACACCCATTTTATCAGTGTTAGAGTGTCTGTGTGAAAAGGGCTACTGCTTCCCTCTGAAATGGCTCCGAGATGTCTGTTCCCTCCTCCCCTCTCCACATTTTCTCTCCAAAAATAACTGTCAGGCAATAACAAAATGAATAATGAAAATGAAATTCGTTATTGATTTTGTTATTATTGGTTTTGATTTTGTTATTGTAATAATGAAAATGAAAAATTGTGTTTTCATTAACCCTTATCTTTTATGCATTCCTACCCCCAACTCTTATGTGGCTCAAGGAACTTGTACTAATTTTCAAAGTGGCCTGTAGGAAGAAAACAGTTCCCTGCCCTTGGTATTCAGCATGCTTGGAAAACCAAGTAAGAAATTAAAATCTGATCAAGCAGAGTTAGCACCTACACCTGCAACTTCTCATCTTGTTGAGTGTATCCCTCTCTCTCCACATGCCCCCCCCCCTACTTGTCCATCTGTAACAGGGTGAAGCTGCCCAGGGTAAGTCCTTGCAGGATGCTGTCCAAATAGTAATACTCTGTAGGGAATTCAGCTCAAGTTGTCCTTAATTTTCCTTGTATCCTTCTGGCCAGGTATCACCTTCTGGTTCCATTTACAATCTCTATACAGTTCAGTCTCTCCCTTTATATACAATTATATGCAGTTCTCCACCTTCATACAGTTCCTTTATACACAGTATTCATATCCAGGAACTAGCTGTCTGGTTATTACTCAGAGCACAATCCTTCTGTTCCATCCCAGCTCCTACCCTCTCTGTAGTCAGCCTTCCCAACCCAGACAACCCTTCTGGGCCAGGGGTGGAGACAAAGTTTTCTCTTAGGCTCCTGTCTCATCTCAAATCTCTCCCAGATTGAGGCCTCAAGTCAGTTTTTATGCCTAGGGATGTCTTCAGCCATGCCCTCACACAGCTGCTGCCAATTAGGCATTGTCCAGCATTTCTGGTAGCACCTGCAGCTCTGCTAGCCCAGTCCACTGGCTTCCACTAGCTGTCTCTTTTAAAAGGAAACAGCCCTCTCAGGCTGCTCCCTGCCACACCATCTTAGCTTGTAAGCCACTAGGGGCCAGAAGCTGTATCTAATCATGACTGTTCAGCACAAGGCACATTCTTGGCTCTATAAAAATAGTGATTCTTAGATAAAAAAATCTTTGGTTCAAGAGAGGAGTTAAGGCACTCATATAAATTCACACATACTCCAAAAAGCATGGAAACTGTAAGTTAAGGCTCCTTTCTTAACTTGCATGCCATGTAAGCAGTGAAGACATTGTACAGCCTCACATGTTGTGCTCACTTACAACTTAGGATTCATGCACCCATAATTTGACTTGGTCTTTCAGCCCTAATTCTCTTCCTCTGCAGGTTGGGGCAACACAACAAGTTCCTCCCTGTTCCAACATTATATACTTGGCGGTGGCCAGGGGCACTTATCACCAGATTCGTCTGGTGAGGAGTCTGCAACCTTTTCTTTCTGACTTGAACTTGACCACTGTCATCCATGTTTTCATCACCTCGAGGCTGGATTACTGCAATTCACTCTACATGTGGCTGTCCTTGATGACTGTTCGGAACCTGCAGCTGGTTCAGAATGTGGCAGCCTGATCCCCGGGAACACATTACACTGGTGCTCCGGAGTCTGCACTGGCTCCCTATACCTTTTTGGGCACTATTCAAGGTGGTGGTTTTGACATTTAAACCCCTAAATGGCCTGGGAGCCGTATCTGAAAGACCACCTTTACTATCATGTTCCATCACAGCTCCTACGGTCAGACAGGGGCACCCTCCTGTGGATTCCCCCTGTTACTCTTGTTTGTTCGATGGGGGTGCGCAGGAGGGCATTCTCAGTTTGTTGCCCTGGTGTTGTGGAACTCCCTCCCCCTCCCCCCCGGAAGTCCATCTGAGTGTGGACCTGAGCATCTTTCGGAGGCGGTGTAAAACCTTTCTTTCTGGTAAAGCATTTAGTGTGCGGGGAATGGGGATTAGGTAGGTGGTGGTTGTTGGGCGGTTGGAGTGTGTTGGGTTTGGAGTGGGGTGGGAAATTGTATTTTAAATGATTGGCTGCGTTCGGTTCGTCCGTTTGGTTTGGCAGTTCGATTCGGCTGCGTTCGGTTCGTCCATTTGGTGCGGCAGTTCGGCTAGTTCGCCTAGTTCAGGTTCGGCTGTTCGGTTCGGTCGTCCGAACAGGCCATTCGGTTAGGCCGTTCGGATGTTTGGTTCTGATGTTCGGCTGTTTGGGAAATGTTGGTATGGCTGTTTTTTTGTTTTTTATTTTTTTTTTTGTTTTTTATTGGGTTTTATATGGTTTTCTTTTGTTTTTTATTTGGTTGTTTTGTTTTTATATGGGGTTTCTTTATTTTATTTTTTTATCTAATATTATATATGTCTATCTACACTAAATCTAACTGCTATTAACTAGTCTAAATGCTATGAACTAAATGGATTATCTAATAAGGACACAGACCTACTCCTACAAACACTAAAACTAAATCACTAACGCTATCTCTATCACTAAGCTAACTCCTACATCTATCTATCTATCTATCTATCTATCTATCTATCTATCTATCT
>QEPC01005108.1:4623024-4643209 GCA_003113815.1 Sphenodon punctatus
CCATCTCCCGGCGGAGATCATCGGCCAAAGTCACCAACACCATCTCAGTACCATAGCCGGGACGGAACCCAGATTGAAAAGGGTCAAGGAAACCGATGCTATCAAAATGATGCTGGAGCTGCAGTGCCACTGCCTGTTCAATAACCTTCCCTAAAAAGGGAAGGTTAGAGACAGGGTGGTAGCTGGCGAGTGCATCCACGTCTAAAGATGGCTTCTTCAGCAGGGGACACACCACAGTCTGCTTAAGGCTGGGCGCCAATCTACCCTGCCGAAGGGACGCATTGATAACCCTCGCCAGCACCGTCCCTAGCGTCTCCCTGGAGGCTTTTGCCAACCAGGACAGGCACAGATTGAGTTGACAGCTGGTGGCCCTAACAGACCCCAGGACATCCGCCACATCGGCTGGTGTCACTTCCTGAAACTCAACCCAAGAAGATGGACCAGACGGGGCCTCCGCAAGCTCATGCTCCTCACTTACTGCCTTCAATCTCGTGTCGAAGTCGCTCTGGATCTGAGCAATCTTGTCTGCGAAGTAGGTGACAAATTGTTTGCAGCGGGCCTGGGACAAGTCCCCATCCAGGTGGAGGGAAGCTGGACTAACCAGCCCCTGAACCACCCAAAATAGCTCCGCCGGGCGTGACTTCGCAGACGCTCTGAGGGCAGCAAAGAATTCCTTCTTTGCTGTCCTCACAGCCTCAACATAGGACCTCAAATGGGTCCTATGGAGAAGACAGTCAGATTCAGAGCGAGTCTGACGCCAGCATCGCTCTAGTCTCCTACCTACCTGCTTCATACCCCGCAGCCCCGTGGTAAACCACAGGGCCCTGAGGTGACAAAGCGGAGGCAGGGGACATTTCAGAGCCACCCTATCGATAGCTGCCTCCATCAAGATGTTCCAGAACTGGACCAGCTCATCAACAGTGTGGCCATCAGTGTCTAGGGATAACTCCCCCAGGGCCACCTGGAACCTCTGCAGTTCCATCAGCCTCCGAGGGTGGACCAACCTAACTGGTTCCATCCTCTTCTGGAGGTGGTGTGCCGGGAGGCAGACCTGTAGGAGATAATGATCCGTCCATGACAATGATGTCATCCTGACATCCCCCACTAATGGATCACCCACCTCAAGGCCTGAACAGAAGACCAGGTCGAGGGTATGCCCCTCCATATGGGTCGGGCAGTTGACAATTTGGGGCAAGTCCATGGTTGCCATGGCAGCCATGAACTCCCGCTCCACTCCTGCAAGGCCGGCATCAATAAAGGTACCTTAACTCTAGAGATGCTCCCACAGCTCTATAATAAATAAATAAACAAACAAAGAAATAAATAAAATATTAAATTAACAACAACAAAATTAATGTTTCTTCCATGATGGATTACAAACCTTCTCCCCCTCAAAAATTAATGCATGTATAATGACAGCCAGACAGTGTAACAATTATGTACAAATGCACACATGTAGTTCAACTCCAAATGAGCTCCTGCATTTCCAAATTTTTAACACATTTAAAGATGGAGGATCTAGCCTAACCCTTCCACCCCCACCACAACCATCATGATACACTTTTTAAAGGCTGATAATCACAATCTGATTGATAGCACCAGTGCATCCTGGTGTGGCTGCATTGCCTCTATCCCTATTCACTTCAGTGGGGGTAAAACCTGTGCAGCAGCTTGAGGAACATGGTGCATAAAAGAACTCACATTTACAGGATACAACCGCTCACCAAAATGCAATAGGCCAGTCTGATGACTCCATGAAGAGATACAGTTCTACGGGTACATAAAAGGGCTCGGAGATCTCCTGCCTGGATCTATGTAAAGTGCCATGACGTTACATCCAGTGACATCCACAGGAAAGCAGGCTGCCCTCCTTTTGCACTGATAGGACAAATCATACCAATTTTATAATGAACATAAAATTATTTAAAATTCACCCTCTGAGTTGCCCAATGCTCTCCCATGGGGAACACCCATCTTCTTCAAATGCCTATTAATCAGCATGCCTGAGGGTATTTTCAGACGTTACGAGATCACAGTCAATCACAGTGAACCACAGTCAATCCCGCAGCGGGCCAAAGAGCCCTGAACGTCTGTTTTGCGGGTGCTAGATGTTCACCACAGTCAATCCCCACCAGGGGTCAAAATTAACCATGCTTCTGCAGCTCCGGCCCGGACCATCTCCGAAAGCGTGGTCAAAGCAATTCCCACCGGGAAACAACAGAAAGTAACATCTGAACGGCAACCATCAGCTGGAATCAAGCAAAACGATTCTCAGCTGGGGACAAGGCATGCAGCGTCGCTGCCAGGCAACCAGTAACAACATAGGCTGGGGAGGGAGATTTAAAGGGCACACAGCGGCAGGGGGACGTGGCGGGATGGGGCAAGGCGGAAGGGAGAGGAGAGCGGTGGGAGAGAGAGCAAGGGAGGAGGAGGTGGTCACTTGGTGGTGATGGAGGTGCAGGCGGAGGAGGAGGTGGTCATGCTTCACCTGGAGGTGGTGGAGGGACAGAAGCAGCAGCAGCCAGGACAGGCTGACCCGGCACCTGCTGGCCTGGGGGATGAGGCACCCCGGAAACAGGTAAGGGGACCAAAGGGGGGGCAGCGGCACAGGGGCACCAAGGCGGGTGGGTGGGCCGGTGGGTGGGTGGGACATGGGAGGGACTCAAGGCTGTGGCAACCCGGTAACCATCCCCCCCCTCTTACGACCCGCAGACATGGAAACGGGCCCAGGAGCCCGAGCCCCTGGAGGAGAGGGCCGGAGGGCAGGCGGAGGAGCAGGAGCAGGAGGGGGAAGACCACGACCTGGAGGGCGCCCACGGGAGACGGCGGTACCACTGAAGGGGGTAATGGAGGCACAGAGAAACCCAGGACTTTATTCGGATCTGGGGGACCCTGGAGCAACCAATGCAATGAGCATGTCTTCAAGGAGATCGTGCAGGAAATGGAGACGGCAGGGCATCACAGGACAGTGCCCAGTGCCTGTCGAAGGCCAAGGAGCTTAAGAGGGGGTACAAGGCCATTAAAGACAACAACCGGCGGTCTGGGCATGGAGCCCAGATCGCCCCCTACTATGACACCCTGGACCGCATCCTACACATGAAGGGATTCATAGTCACCTCGCACCTCGTGGGGAGCGCAGTGGTCCAGGGCAGGGAACAGGTCATGATAACCCCTCCCCTCACTGCCCCCAGTGAACACACCAGCTCCAGGAGCCCCGCCCCCCAAGAGGAACACCCTGTAACCTCAGGGACCAGCAGGCCCCCCTCAGGCACCAGCCTTGGGAGTCCCCAGCCAACGTCCGTAGCAGGAGGATCTGAGGCCGGCACCCTGGTCACCATCAGTCAGTGGACACAGGGGGATCTCAGCCACACCGAGGGGCCAGCCTCGGAGGGCTCAGAGACCGACATAGAGGGTAAGCAGGCGGGTGGGATGGGACACAGACTGGAGGGGAAGGCCTGAGGGTGGGGAGGGGGGCACATGGGCCACGGGCCTGGCTGCAGCAACCCCCTTACACCCTGGACCCCAAAGAAGGGGCCATGGGGCTTCCAGGGGACACGGACCACCGACCCCCACCCACCCCTCCTCATTCCCACACAGGTCGTGGCATGCCCCGGCACCTGTGACAGCCTAGTGAGGGGGATGGAGGTGAGCATCCCCTGGAGCAACCAGAGGCCCCAGGTGAGGCAACACAACAAGGGGGGTGGGGAGCCAGGGCGGGGAAACCGGACCCTGGGTTGGGGGTGGCAGCAGGGGTCAGCCGGGGGAGGGCCCCAGGGCCCCCCATCCATGGCATGGGAGGGGGGAGGGCATCTGGGGCAGCTAACCATCCCCTACCATGCACCCCAACAGGGCGAACCACCGGGGACCAGCAAGGCGGTCCCATGCCCCCGGCCCAATGGATGAGGGAGCACCAGGCATGGGTATGGTGCCGCAGGGAGGAGCAGGTGGAGGACATAGTCCGCTCCACCACAGAGCAGGGGGAGTGGATTATCGAGGCCATCAACCGCATGGAGGCGGCTACCGAAAGGGCCGTGCAGCAGGCATAGGCCAGAGACCGGAGGCTGCAGGTGGAGGTGTGCCTCGAATGGAGGCGGGAGCGCTGGGAGCACAGCAGGCAGGTGAAGGCATTCGGGCAGCTGGAACAGGCCATAGACTGGATGGTCAAGGAGCACTCAGCAAAGATGAACCGGTCACATGACATAGGCACCTTGCTGCTCCTACACGCGGGTACTATGAGTGCCTATGTAATGGCAGCCACCCCGCTGGGCAACCTGCCTGCCCCAGCCCTGATGCCGGGTCCCTCAGCGCCCCCACCACCTCCACCACCGCCCCAGCTGCCGGCGTGCTCATTGGGGCTGCGCTTCCGCCTACCGGCCCTTGTAGAACTCCAGAGGGAGCTGACGGCCAGAAGAGCCCCTCGGGCCCCGGGTCCACCCACCCTCCCACCACTGCCGGATCCTTAGGACACAGAGGCCTCTCAGGACACTGTTGGGGACACAGACAGCGGGGGGGACGGGAACTCCCAGAGCTCCACGGTGCCCATCGGGTGGGGGCCCCGGAGACGGGGGGAAGGGGGGATGGGGGAAAGGGGGAGGGCGGCCTGAGGGGGTGTGTCACTGGGAGGTGGGGAGTGGACGAGGTGTCGGGAGCACTTGTAGAAGGGTGAAACAATAAATGCACAGGCACCACAGTCGCCTCCGTGTGTCTGTTCGTGGGCCTGGGGTCGGGAGCGCATAGGTGTGTAGGGGTGCAGTCAGGTTGCTGCTGGGGGCCCCGGAGTGGTGGTGGTGGTGAATGCGTGGCCTCAGCCCTCGGTCTCCTGACTGATCCACTTTACCAGGGCAGCATGGATGAGCTTTGCATATCGGTACTCCCGTGGGTTCTCTGCATTCACATAGAGAGACATGGAGCCAGGAGGGCGTCGGGGCATGGGGTAGTCGAGGGCAGCCCCCTCGGTCTCGCACACGTTGTGCAGCACACATCAGGCTCTGATCACGAAGGAGGACGACTCCACCATGTAGTCCAGGCGGCCTGCAAGGCTCCTCCAGAGCTGCTTGAGGGTCCCGAAGGTCCTCTCCTGCTTGCACACAGGTGAGTATTGAAGAGCGCCACCACAAGGTTCATGGTGACCGGGTACACCTTCATCAGCCAGCAGATAAGTGGGTAGGTTGGGTCCCCCAGGATGCAGGGGAGCATCAGCACCCCCTCGATCCAGGTCATTCCCATGTCCGCAAAGTCTCTGGACCCACGTTTCAAGAAGGTTAAGAAGGTCTTGGGGGGTGAAGAATCTGCTACCGCTGCACATGAAGAAATCGCTGCACAGATGGTAGGAGAGCTTGGCAGCAACACGCATGATGCATCTGAAGAGGATGAAGAAGAGACTGAGAGCGTTTCTGAAGATAACACACATCCGGGCATAGAAGGGAGAGATGGTCATGATCCGGGCATCGTGACTGCGACCAGAGTGGCCCATGTAAATGTTTATGAACTGACCCCGGTGGTCCACGACCGCCTGCAGCTGCAGGGAGTGGTACTCGTGTCGGTTGACATATTCCGAGGCCCCCCCAGCGGATGGGCGCAGGATCTCTATGTGGGTGCCGTCCACGGCGCCCATGCAGTTGGAGAATCCCCCAGCAGCGAAGCCGGTCATCATGGCCTCCTGGTCCACCAGCTGGATCACTTGGTCCAGCAGCATGCCCATCACCGCCTCACAGGATCCCGGTGACGGTGCTCACCCCAATGCTGAAGTGCTGCGAGACGGAGCGGTAGGAGTTGGGTGTTGCAAGGGCCCAGACCCTGATAGCCACCCGCTGGACCATGGGTATGGGGACCCGCATGGGGGTGGCCTGCCGCTCCAGCCAGGGTGTTAACAGCTCTGCGAGTTGCAGGAGGACGTGCATCTCGAGGCGGACTCATCCCATTGGGCTAGTGCCCTGGCCCACCACCCTGTGCCTGCTCCGTGACCCATACCCGCTGGTCAATGGGCATTGCGAGCAGGGCAGCACGCCCCATGGTCTCCCTCCACCACTGGAGCTGGCTGGACACCTTGCGGAATGCAGCAGCCCGGCCCTGGGTGTGGTGGAGGACCTGTTGGGCTGCCCTGGACACCTGCTGGGCCCTGAGGTGGGCCAGGGAGTGCCTGCATCTGTGGTGGGCTCTCCAGACTCTGACAGCGCTCCTGGCCATGCACACGCGCAGCTTGGTGTCCAGGTGCACCTCTGTGGTCTGGATGTGCAGGAGGTCTGTGTGAGAGCGGTACCACTCCATGCACACGGCTAGGTGAATCACACAGGCGCCCAACCGGTCTGGCTCCATGGTGACCGGTGCCCCGGGTGGGTTGGGGCCGCACCTGTTGTAGGTTGGGACCGGTGTTGCCCCGCCTCCCAGTCACGCCCTGCCAACCAGGCTAGGGGCCCCGGGTCACCCAGGCTGGCCCCCAGACCGGCAGGCCCAGCTCCTGCATGGTGAGCGGGGCGGGGAGGCCATGGGCGGCCCAGTGCGTGCATATGCCTTCCCTGATGGGGACGTGGCACATGGTCCTGCCTTCAGTCAGACGTGCGGGCAGCAGCTACATTCCTGCTGTCATCACCCCCCACCTCCCAGTGTCGACTGCCTATTGTCCTCAGGGCTCTGAATAGTGTATAGGTTGTTCTGTCTGTGTGCTCTGTTCCAGCAGCTGTGCTGGGTCTGCACCCCATGCCTCGCTCTGTAGCTGTACAATGTTGTGGCCTGTGCCCTTATTGCTTGGCCTTGGAGTTCCCCTGCTTCCCCTCCCGTCCCTCCAGGGATTGTGGGTCCCTCCTTTCCTTGCACTTTGTATCTGCTGCTTGCTGGACCATGGCTGGCCACTCTTCCCCAGGGCTCCTGGGCTGCAGTGTGGCCCATAGCTGGACCTTCTGCGAGACCATGACCCTGTGTGGCCTGTGGCATTCTCTGGCTGTGCAATTGCTTTTGAGCTGCCCGGACAGCCTAACAGGTGCCTACGAGAGTATGAGCTCTGGACTGTGGTATTATAGCTATGTGGTGAACGCCCACGACTGCCAGCTGCATGCTGAGATGCTAGGCCTGTGTTCCTTTTCTGATGGGTGCATCCCAGAGATCAGGTGCTCGCATGTGGGGTGGTCAGCAGCAGAGACCGTGTCTGCCCTCTCTGTGTGCAGCTTGGCTACCTACACGGCCTGTCTGGTGGAGGGGGGTCCTGCCTTGGCTGCAGCCTTCTTTGGCTGTGTTCACAGGGCCCGAGGTTACCAGAGGTCCTGCGGGGTGATCTATCACTGCCTGTTAGAGCTGGGTCACCTTTTGTGGCCCCCAGCTGCTGACTATGGCTTTTCAGAGCCCTCTGAAGTGGAGGTGTCGGCATTGGCTGGTGTGTGGTCCCGATCCGATGTTCAGGTGGGGCTCGCCTCTCAGGATCCCTTCGAGGCATACTACCTGGTCGCCCACCACATGTCTGCGCTGGGGTACCATCGGGGCATGCTTCAGTGGCCCCACTTTGTGCACCTGGCGGGCCACCTGGTCCCAGGCCCCTCCATGGCCCCCTGCAGCTGGCTGTGAGGCCCCCCTTCTCTTCCGGGCCCTGGATGCTGGCCCAGCTGTGGGCTCCCAGCTCCACCCCGCTGGCGCGAGTCGCTTCCCGCTCCTTCCATGATGTCTCTGGCTCGGTGCTGTGCTGGCTGGTGCCTGGGGTCCCGCTGCCCCTGCCTGTGCCTCTGTGCCCCCTCCGCGGGTCCCCCCTGTCTGCCTCTGCGACTGGTGTTCCACTCCATGGCTGTCATCTCCTGTGGCTGTTTCCTGAATGCTGAGGTGGCTCCCGGCACCCCGGGTGCTGCTGTCCTTCCTGGTCCAGCCCCAATCCCTCCTGTGCCCATGCCCCCCCTGCCCCCTTTGGGTGCCTCTGTGACTGATGGGTGCTGGGGCCCCCGGACTGCACCTCCCAGCATCCTCCGGGGGGGAGGCTTGTGGAAGGGTTGCTCCGCTCTTTGGCCCCGGCTCGCCTCCGTCCCATCCATTGCACCCTGGCCAGCGCATGGGCTCCCTGACAGCCTCCTGGACCATTCCCGGGCCGCTCCCTGGACCGTGTGGCCTCCCCCTGTGCCTGTGCTGTGCCCCTGCGGGGTCCCCCTGTTCTGGGACTGGCAGTGTAGCTGTGGGGGTGCCCGTGCAGGCTGTACTGTTGTGGGGGTCTGGTTGCCATTCCCCGTGTCCTGCCCTGGCCCCTGGGCTGGTTCCCCCCCACTCCTCCCTGTCCCCATCCCCCTTCCCCTCTGCGCCCGTTGTGCTGTGTGTGTTGTCTGTCCCACTGTGTCCCCCCTTCCTTTCCTTTCCCGTGTGGGTGTGTGTGCGCCATGACGTGTGTCTGTGCTGTGTGTTCCACTGTGACCTCGTTCGTTTTCCCTGTGCCTGTTGTGTGTGCTTCCTCGGCGGCTCTTCTCCCTCCCTTCCCATTTCCCTTGTGTGGGCATTCCCTGTAGGCGCTTTTGGCTTCCTATGCCCTCAGCCGGTCATGTCTGTGTCCCGCCCTTCCCCGGAGCCTTCTGGGTGTTTTAACCACGGCCTGGGATCGGCGTAACGTCTGTTGCACTGCCCTGGGCCATGGTCTGGTGGCCTGATTCCCTGCCGTGGTCCTAGTCCTGTCACATCTGTCTGGGGTCTTTTTTGACTGTGGGGGGTGGTTAGATGGGTCACCACCACTGGGAATCCACTGTGGTGATTTGGGCTCCCGTAACATCTGAAATCACCCTGAGACATGCTCAGCTATGATGCTTTTGTAGACAAATGGAAAAAACTGCCTGACAGACGCAAGGCATGACGGTTGAATGGCATTTATGGATACCAAGTTGTCACTGGACTGATATGAGGGCTCTGGCACATGAAAGAACATCCTGGAAGTGTATATAAAATGGTTAGTGGCTTCAGTGCTGCTGATGGCATGATAGCAGGAGATTTAACTAATTAACTAACTGCTGGCGTAGGTGACTCATGAAAGATATTGTTTCCCATCTCCAGCCTGACAGAGTCATGTGTCACCTAAGTCATTCAAGGGAAGTGCCACTTCATCTTTCATTGCAAGAGTGTGGAAGCTATTAATATGACCTGACAAAATTAAGGGACATTTGGAGGTGGGAGACAAAAATTCTACTGGTGAAAGTCTGCAAGTCTTCAAGCTACAAAGACCCTCTTCAGGACAGTCTATGGGACCAACACAGCAACCACACACTCTCTGAGATACAGAGACCAGCTACAAAGACAATGTTCTAGGCTGGAAAGAAACTGTCTATTGCATAAAACCTAGGCATTTATTTGTTATTGTTGCTTAATAAAATTCTAGCTGGGACAGAATGCAGAGAGATTGAGTATTTAAGACAAAGCATTCAGCCAGAGCATTCAAATGTCTTTTGCATTCTCTCCTATTGGTACCACTGCTCCAGTACATCAGTGTTGTGGTAAGATAGGCATATGTCATGATGGGCTAAGATAACTCTCAAACTGTGAAATGTTCCCACTTCCACAATGGGTGGTGGAACACACACATTTCTGCTTTCTCACTCGGCATGGCAGAAATGTATTGTTAGCTCACTGTCCTCAGGTTTTATGACTTAGGTGTGTCATCCAGCAGGGGGTAGGGATAGGGACAGAGGACCAAAAATGAAAGGGGACCTGGTTTTCAAAAGTGTTATGCATTGACTACCTCTGCTGATTGCAGCTCACTGGGCATTCTGAGTGTATTTCAAAAGCCAGCCCAAGGATAACTTGGTTATAGCCTGCTACTAATTGCAATGATTGATTTAATAGTGTTCAGAGACTCACTATGCTGAATTTGAAGATGGAGTTCATGAACAGAATAGTTCATAGAACCTTGGTTCGGATGGGCCCCAAGGCCCACAGCAGATTTTTTTTTCTTTTCTGCAGGGTATGGTATTGGACCACAGGCTTGCAAGTTTCTTATAGACTTCTATCACAGAAACCTTAAACTACCATGAAACACCTATCCTGTTGGCCCACTGATATCTCCACTCCTGCCTCACCAAGAGAGTCTGATCTAGTGGCTATAAAGCTACATTTGAGCTCTACCTTATCATTTATCTTATAGCAGGGGGGCGGAACCTCCGACCCATGGTCTGTTTCTGGTCCATGGGCACCCACCTTATGGAGGCTTCCCGCCAGTCCCATTCACTGTGGCTTGCTCTCCAAGCTCTGTGGGCCATCAGTAGAGCTGAGATGAGAGCAAGTGTTCCTGTTCCAAAGGGAAATATTGACATTTCAGGAGTGCTTGTGAGTGTCCATTGGTACCTCATCAGTTTCTGATGATTCTGTGCTCTGCCATTTTTTGTCAATTTCCAAGACTTTTTCATCACTTTTTTCGCTTTCTGGGACTTTCCCATCATTTTCTGGGTCTTTTTTTGTCACTTTCTGGGAATTTTATGAGTTTTATGGCAGTTTTACAGCACTTTTGGCAATTTCCAGCACTTCCCCAGTGCTTAGCCAGCAGATTTTCATTGTGTGGGGAACACACAGAGCTTGGGATTATTGGCACATGGTAGCCCAGCGCAATGTGCAAAATTATGGTAAAATGGCAAAATCAGTGGGAAAGCCGGTAGGTAAGTTTTCTGTGTCCTGCAAATCTCAGTGAATGTCCTGCTTCTGATGGAAACAGCACTCGCTGAGATTTTTGTGTTTCAGGTCTATCAAATTAATTAATTAATTAATTAATTACATTTTTTTTTACCCTGCTCTTCTAAATGGCTAGGGCAGCTTACAAAATGGATAAAAATAATACATATAGAACAGCATAAAAAACCCAACCCCACGAACTTTCCCCTCACCCCAACCCCACAAAACCCTCCCCAACCACCCCCTCACACCCCTACCCAACCCCCTCCCCAAACGCCCCCATTCCTTATTCCATGTCTGCCAAATGCCTTCACAAATAGAAAGGTCTTACACCGCCTCTGGAAGATGCCCAGGCTCAGGCTCAAATTAACTTCTGAGGGAAGGGAGTTCCATAGTATTGGGGCAACAACCAAGAATGTCTCCCTATGAGCCCTCGCCGTATGAAGAAGACCAACAGATAGTACCTACAAGGAGGTGCTCCCAGCCGATTTCAGGGGCTGCAGTGGAGCATGGAAGGACAGGCGGTCTCTCAGGCATGTGGGGCCCAGATTGTTTAGGGCTTTAAAGGTCAAAACCAGCATCTTGAATTAAGCCCAGAAAACTATAGGGAGCCAGTGCAGACTTCAGAGCACTAGCATAATGTGCTCCTGGTGCACATTAGGAGGCGAACCACCACCTTCTGTACCAGCTGTACTGATGATATTGAGGTGGGCCTGGAGCCATCGAGCAATCACCTGTTCAATAACCTTCTCTAAAAAGGTAATGTTAGACACAGGCTGATAGCTGACTGGGGAGTCAGCATCCAAAGATGGCTTCTTAAGCAGGGGCCGGACAACCGCAGTTTTAAGAACGTCCAACACCCTACCCTCCCAAAAGGAGGCGTTGACAACCCCAGCCAGCATCTCCCTGTTGACTTTCACCAGCCAGAATTTGCAAGGATTTAGTTCACAACTGGTGAAGCAATTACACACTTGCTAAGTGGCAGAAATATTCCTGTTCACAAAATAAATCTGGGACAAATCACTGCATGGAGCTTTAACATGTTTTCTGTGGATTTTTACCACTTTAAACTGTGACATGTGAAAGTACCCGTCCCCTCATATGGAGCAAAGAGCATAAAAATATAAATACCACCATACCAGGTCAGACCAGTGGTTCATCGAGCCTAGCATCCTGTCTCCAACAGTGGCCACTCTCAGCCGCTTTGGAGAAGTATCCAGCATGTCATAAGGGAATGATCTCTTCCCTGCTGTTTTCTTCAAGTTCCTGACAGTCAGAAGTTTGGTCCTCTGACGTTTTTGACTAATAGTCATTTATGGACCTATCCTTCTAAGAATTTACCATCCAGTCCTTGTTTAACCCCAGCGATGCTACTGGCTTTCAGAACAGTACACTGAGCAAAAAGTACTTTCTTTTGCTTGTTTAAAATCTGCTGCCAGTTTATTTCAAGGAATGTTCTTTAGTTCTAATATTATTTGAGAGAGTAAATAACAGCTCCCTATTTACTTGTTCCACACCACTCGTGATTTTATAAACTTCTATCATATTCCTTCTCAGTTGTTTCTTCTCCAAGCTGAAGAGTTGCAACCTATCAGGCCTCTCCTTGAATGGAAACTATTCCATATCATTGATCATTTTTGTTGCTCTTCTCTGCACCGTTGCCAGTTCTACTATATCTTTTTGATATATCTTTTTTGATATGGGGCAACCAGAACTCTCCACTATATTCAAGGTGTGGTTGTACCATAGATTTATATACCAGCATTATATTTTCTGTTTTATTTTCTATCCCTTTCCCAATAATCCCTTACATTCTGTTTGCCTTTTTCACTGCTGCTGCACATTGAGCTGAGGTTTCCAATGAATTTTCCACAATGGGTGCTTTTAGACAGATGGGCTGCCCCAGTGCTGTCCGCACCGGCCCACTTCACTCACAGGTAGCCTGTCCGTGTAAAGGCACCCTGTCAGATGTCGAAGTGGAGTAGGTGCTGCCTCCTCTGGGCCAGCTCCGCTTGTGGAGCTCTGGAGCATTCCAGAGTACTGCCTGCAGAGCCAAACCTGGGACACCGGCCTGAAGCAGAGCTGCAGTCTGTCTGTTCAGCAGACCCATGCTGCAGCTCCGCATTCGGCCGCTGTTGCCCCGGGCAACTTCTTTGGGTACTTGCCCACATTCAGTAAGGGGCGGGGACTAACACGGCCACGTGAAACCCATGATCGTGGGCATTGGTGTTTTATCACTATTTTTCTATTCTCCCATTAAGTTCAATAATGTGATACGGGGCTGGATTATGAGCTCTGTCTCACGTTATTTAATTTAACGGGGGAATGGAAAAATTATGCTAAAACTCCTGTGCCCATGACTGGGGGTTTCACGTGACCATGCTAACATGCATTAAATTCACATTAGTTCCCACTCCTTACAGAATGTAGGGAAGTAGCCAGAAAGTTGCAGGCGCCCTAGAACGTTGGGCAACCTGCCTGCAACTCTATGGTGCGGGGGAGGAAGCGTTGCATGGGCAGATAGGTCTGTCTAAAACGGACCCAGGTGGGGCTGCAAGCGTGGGTGGGGGTGCACCCCTGGAGCAGCTCTGGGACAGGCTGCCTCCGCATCCATCTGTTTACACCCAATGACTCCAAGATCCTTTTCCTAAGTAGTAACACCTAATTTAGAACCCAGAATTGTGTATGTATAGTTAGAATTACTTTGCCCTATGTGCATCACTTTACACTTGTCAACACTGAATTTCATCTGCCATTTGGTTGCTAGATCACCCAGTCATTCAAGATCCTCCTTTGATTCCTCACAGTCTCTCCTGGTCTTAACTATCTTGAATAACTTTGTGTCATTTGCTTACTTGATCACCTCATATTTTACCTCCTTTCCAGACAATATATGAATATATTAAACAACACTCATCCCGGTACAGACCCCCCCGCCCCCCCATGGCACCATGCTACTTGCTTCTCTCCTTTGTGAAAACTGACCATCTGAAAGACCCTTTGTTATCCTTTAACTAGTTACCAATCCATGACATCACACTGCTTCTTATCCCATGACTATTAGTTTTCCCAAGTGTCTCAAGATGGACCTTGTCAAATACTTTCTGAAAGTCCAGACACATTATATCAATCCATTATCCTTATCCACATGCTTGTTGACACCCTCAAAAAATGCCAAGAGATCAGCGAGGCATGACTTCCCTTTGCTTAAACCATGTTGGCTCTTCCTCATTGTCTCATGTTTGTCAATATGCCTGATAATTCTATTCTTTACAACTGTCTCCAACAATTTGACATCAGGCTCACAGGTCTGTAGTTTCCAGGGTCATCTCAGAAGCCTTTTGAAAAAATTGGTGTTACGTTCGCAATCCTCAAATCGGCTGGTACAGGGGCAGAGCTTAGTGATAGGTTACAAATTACCAATAGCAGTTCTGCAATTTAATAACTGAGTTCATTCAAAATTCTTTTGTAAATACCATCCAGTCCTGGTGACTTGTTATTGTTTAATTTGTCAATCTGCTCTACAACCTCTTCTAGATTCACGTTGGTTTATGACAGTTCTTCAGATTCATCACCTACAAAGAATAGTTCTGGTGTGGGTATGTCCCCAACATCCTCTGCAGTGAAGACTGATGCAAAAAATTTATTTAGCTTCTCTGCAATGGTGGTGGGGCTGATCCGATGGCCTGCTGATCCTCTGCCTGAGCGTGCTTACGCGTGATTTTTGTGCATCACAGTGTGCTGGCAACGGAGGTGTGCGGTGCGTGCAGGATCCATGGGCCACTGGATCCTCCGCTTTATCTTCTGAATGTTCTTTTATCTGTTGGTCATCTAATGGCCAAACTGACTCTAGCAGGCTTCCTGTTTCTGATGTACTTGAAAGAAAAATTATTATTAGTTTTTACATCTTTAGCAAGTCACTCTTCAAATTCCCTCTTGGCTGCCTACCTTATTAATGTTTTTCATCCAACTTGTCAATGCTTATACTCTTTCCTATTCCCCGAGCTGTTTTAGGAGGGGCGGGGTAGAAATTTGATTAAATAAATACATTAAATAAATAAAATAAATAATTTTTCCTCTTTTGGAATAGCTTTCCATTTTTAAAAGGAAGTCTTTTTGAAAATAAATGAAAATATGTTCCATAGTCAGAAAGTCTCTGAGAAGTCTAATAACCACAGGGTTCAAACACACAAATCCTCTCTGCTGAAGAGTCTTGAGTCTGCAAGTAGCACTATCTGAGAGTAAGGATTGCTCACACAGGAAAATCACACAGGATGGGGCTCTTTCTAAACACAATACACAAAAAATATCGGGAATGGAGAACCCGAGGCCCATGGGCAAAATCTGGCCGGTGACTTTTTTATTTGGCTCCTTTCCAATTCCTGGATCCGGCCCATGGACCTTGTCCCTATCCTCAAGCACTGCGTGAGTTTAGGGGAAGTAAGCAGAGATGAGGGCATGCACACAAGAATAGGGTATGGAATTATGATCTGGAACCTCTCATTCCGCCCCCCCCCCCCGCATCATGAGCACACCCCATAATCATCCATGCCCAGCTTCTATGTAGCCTAAGGAGCTTGTATTAATTTTCAAAGTGGCTCACAGGGAGAAAAGTTTCCCCACACCTGAATTAAAAGAAAGGTGCCCCCTCTCCCCCCCCCCCACTGCCTGATACTCTAATATGCAAGTGTTTTGTGGCTACAACCATGTGGTAAAGAAAATTGTTTAATTTGATGCCAATGCTCTTCCCAGCACTGGGAACACAGCATCAAAAAGAAAGACTTTTATTTTTACAAAGCATTAATCACTTACATTGAGGGCTCCTATTTTCTTTAAGTTAATCCTTAAACTCTTTTTAAAACACTGCTAGATAGCAGTTAGGGATCAAAGAAATTCCCTCCCCAGCATGGGGGCTTCTTAAGCTGTGAAATTTTACTTTCCCCAACAAAAGAATCAGCTTTGAGGTAAAGAAAGAGGCTTGGGAGCATTAGAGAGGAGGACAAAGAGTGCAGCAAGGATAAAGCAAACACAAACATGGGCTTGCTTGTTCCATTCTTTTGCTGCTTACTGTACCTCTGTTACACTTCTGCATGAAGGCTGTGTAGGCAGGCAGCAACACAGGAAGAAATACATAAAGATACCACTGGATGATGAATTATCTCAAAAGAGAAGAAGGCTAATCCAGTGGCTAGGTCATTGGCCCAATTCTGAAGACATAGGTTCAGTTCCTTCCCCTTATAAAGACTCTGGATATAATCTTGGGAAAGTCATTTGGACTCTTTGTGCCTCAGCTTCTCATCTATAAGATGGGAGTTATAGCACGGTAACTCTTCTCTACTTTACAGGTGGATACAGAAGGTATTAAAAGACGGTGAGGTGCTCAGACACTACAACTATGGGTCTTTCTAAATACCGTAGGGCTTTTTTACATGAGACTTGTTTCTCCCAGACTTCTAAAGTCTGGGAGAAACAAACTCGCCTGGAAGGTGGAGGGGGGTGGGGTTGGACGTTCACCCCTGCTATTGGAAGTTGGCTGAGTGCCAATGGAAACAGCTGGTGCTGGTGAACTAGCGCATGCTTGGAGACCCAGAAAAAACCTCGATATCGGGGTTTTATAAGTCTGGGTCTCTAAGCATGCCATGCGCTAGTTCGTTGGTGCCCACTATTTCCAATGGCACCTGTCCAACTTCCAGTAGCGTAGGTGAACATCTAACCTCATCAGTATCAAAGTTATTATGGATCAGCTCAAAATCCTTGCTCTTTGACAGAATGGGGAAGCAAACCATGCTGGTAAGGTCCAGGTTAAATGTCCTTGCTCTTCTACAGAGAAACCTCCTTCACCGCCGTAATGGCGGCGATGGGGTAATTGGCGGGCCCCCTGTCGTGGGATACGGGCTGGAGCTCGCAGGGAAGGGTCTGGCAGCTGCGCAGTAGAGCGCTTGCTGCTGGGCAAGGAGTTACTGTGGCAACCGATGGGGCAGCGCGTGCACAGAGGCGCCACGCTGCGAGGGACGCACTGCCCGTTGCGTGGAGGGCAGAGCTGTTTGGGCCGTGCTGAACGGCATTCGGCTTTTGGGCGTGGACGAGTCAGCCCCACCCACCTCACCTCTAGCACCGTGGTGGTTACTGGTTGCCATTACGGAGCTGAAGGGGAATTTTGGCAACTAGCCTAATTCAAGGGTTCCTGTTTCGCCCCTTTAACAGTGCAGAATAGCTTAAATAAAAAAAAATAGCTTAAAATAAATAAATAAATAAATAAATAAAATAGGTGGATCAGAACCAGGGAAATTGGATACGAGCTAATTATAATAATTACCAATTGCATACTTAATTAGATGAACAAGTAATAATTTTAAGCAATTATATAATTGAAGTAACCGAGATTTCAACAATTTGTGTTTGACCAATTGACAACAATGGGGAATAATTGTCATACTTAGTGGGGGTCCAGTATGCTATAGTAGGATAAATAGGTACGAATAAGATAAGATGAGTCATCTCCTTAACAGATGGGGAGGTGACACCCAGCGTGAGGGGGAGCGAAGCACGCACTGGGGTCATTACCCTGGGAGGGGTACTAGGTGGGGTCAGTAAGTACATGCACTGTCTGCTGGCTTTGCGGGTACTCACCTCCTTACTCAAGCCCACACTGGACTTGTCCCCTTTCGTCCAGAGCCAGGGTGCTGTTGAAGGGGGTAGTTTAGTTTGGGAGTACTGACACGGTAGGGCACATCCCAGTCAGTACCCGAGTTAATAAGAATTAAGTAGCTAGCATACTGGACCCAGATTGCTGGTGCAATCACCCACTGGCCTTGCTGAATATGTTTGAATAAAGAGTGTGGCCAAGTTAAAACCACCTACAGTCTCTGTGTATCATTGGGGGTGGAGGGGTGCGCCGACAATAAATGTGGACCCACATAGCCCCTGAGGCAAAGAAGTCCAGTCTAGGTTTCCTTGCTCTACAACAGAGCTCTACTACAGACAAACTGGGCCCCTGGATCTGAAGAAACTAGGGCAAATATCCTTACATTCAATGCATAAATTACAAAATCAGAGGCTATTGGACACAAACTGGTGGTATAACTCTTTCGTCCGAAGAGGGAATAATGCAGTATGCAAATATGTAATGACTTTAAACCCAAATCCTAAAAGACAAATAACAATTTTAGTGGCAACAGAGTCTAATCCCGTCTCAAGCCTTAAGAGAGCTGCAGGGAAAGAGACCCAGCAGAGAATGCAGATACTTGTTCTGAGGAATGTCGATATCCTCTCTGACTACAAAACCCCATACCTCAGCACCATAGGTCACCTGGGAGTTAATTTTAGCCTCATAGTCTTTTAAAGATGCTTGAATAGACCTCTTGGCAAAGAGCCATGGAATCTTTTAATGGCCCAGGCAGATTGTAACACCTTACTTTTAACCAGTTGCAGATAATACTTCCATAACACATCAGAGGAGAAACAGACACCTAAACATCTATAATTCCTCACTACCTTGATCTTGCTTCAACCCATCCACCAAGAATGCCTTTTCACCCCTGAATCCCAAGCCACTATTTAGTTTTATCAATTTACTTGAAGCCTATTTAGAGTACAGAGTTGTTCAAATCTGGCGATGGCCCTTTGCAATCCTATAGGAGTCCTAGAGATGATCACTGTGTCGTCCGTATACATTAGAATAGGCACCATTGTGGATAACAAATGTGGTTGATGAAAATCACCATTGAACATATCACCGCTGATGTATAAATTAAACAATAAGGGGGCTAATATACATCCTTGCCTGACACCCTTATGGGTGAAAAATCTGGGCGTCACTTCTCCTGACAATCCCCACCTGACCTGCGCCCAGGTGTTACTATGGTATGCTTCAAGGAACTTAAGGAAAGGAGGATCCAAATCCATAAGACTTAGGTTTTGCAAAGAAGCTCTCTATCGACTGAATCAAAAGCAGCAGCAAGATCGACAAATGCAACATAAATGGCTGATTTCTTTAAGACAACATACTTGTGCCTCCACAACTGGAGTATAAACAGATGGTCAATGGTGGAGTAGCCTGCTCAAAAACCTGGCTGATGTTCATAGACTGTTACCCTTCTCCACCCATGTAGTTAAATGACTCAACAAATGCTGGCCAAAAATTTTTTCTGAGATATTTATCAAGCTAATAGGGTGATAGGACTCTGGCTTCTTCCTCATGTCTTTCTTAAATATAGGGACAATCATGTTCCCTTTCCAAGAGTCAGGAATAATATAGGTTTCTATTATATTGTTGAACCAAATCTCCAGTATTGGCAACCATCAATCACTATTAGCTAAATAAAGTTCATCTGGTACCCCATCTGGGCCAGGGGCCTTATTACTTCTCTGTGACTTAAGAAAGTAAAGAATTGACTCACTGGATACATGATAGGAGGACATATTCACCATAAGGGATTGTTCTACTTCATCAAAGCCCAAGGAGCTATTCAGCTGGGCCAAAAATTGGGTAGAAAAATACCCCACCCTTTGTTCTGAAGAAATATTGGCTTCCAAGTTTAATAGCAAGTCTTAATATTTCCAATTGTAAATCAAATCAAATCAAATTTATGAATAAAGTTACTTGGCCTAAGCCATCGTAATGAACAACATAAGACAATCAATAAAATATAGTACAAATCAAGTTATGTCAAACAATAAACTAGGCCAAAGCCATCGTAAACAGTGTCTTAAAGTAAACAATTTAAGTATAAACAAAGAGTATTAACCATTTTGAGACAGCTTAATAATTGGAAACGTCCAGTCCACCCTCTCCTGGTTACTCAAAAAATTCAATCTTCCTTTTTAGGATCTGGTTGAAGAATTTGGCAACCTGGAGTGATATATTCCTATCCTTATCCCTTAAGAAAAACTCTATAGTCTTCTCATTATTTAAATCAGTTCGCAACCTCAAGCATGGTACAATAAACATTGATCTGCACACACAATGTGCGGGACAATCCATTAGTATATGATACAGTGTTTCCCTAACCTCAATATTAATCTTGCTTTTACAGTAAACACAATACCTTTCGGTACTTGGGGTCCCAGTCATCCTTCCTATGATGTTAGTGGAGGGGAAAACATTCAGCCTTGCCAGGGCAAAAGCTTTCCAATATGGTTCCATCTCTGGATCGGTAACATAGGCAGCCCCCTCCGTAGGAGTATTAAAATTTGAATAAAAATGTGATACACCTTGCCCTGTGATACATTCTCTTGCCAACTGTGGGTGTCTTCAGACGTTACGAGATCACGGTGAACCACGGTGAATACCCACCTGTGGTCACCGTGTCTCGAACGTCTGTTTGCGGGGCACCAGATGTTCGCCACGGTGAATCCCCACATGGGGTCTGTTTGAACCACGCTTCCCGGGCTAGCCGGGGGAAGGTCCCGGGAAGCGTGGTCAAATGGACCCCAGGCCGGGACCAACGAAAAGTCACGTCTGGCCGCGCGCCACGGCCCGGGATCCCCGGCGGGATTCCGGGCCACGGCGCTTCTGGCCCGACGCGGCGGCCGCAATGGCCCTGCTGCCCGCCCGTCTCCTCGGAGGGCGGGC